>JAOXYD010020869.1:0-14626 GCA_028565735.1 Pinacopodium congolense
ATGTGATTCATTGGCTTGATGGCCTTCAGTATCAGGTCGATGACTTGACTACTCGTGTGAGGAGCTTTGAGGACTATTAGCTATCCAGGGATACCGATGACCCTGCTTCTTAGTTTTTGGTGAGTTTAATTTGAATTTTGAGTGTTTTTAATTTTAATTCTAAGGAAAATTGATGAAAATCCCATTGAATTTTGTTGACCCCCGTATTAGTACCCTATTGTAGGATGAATACAGTGGGCTCAATACAGTGAGCTCAGCCTGCCATATTACTCCCCATCCCACTGTATTGCTTTGAAAATATAGCATTAAAACGTTGTGTTCAGTTCAAACTTGTGAAACCTTTCTTTCCCTCTCCCTTAAGTCACCGACGCCCATTTTCTGAAAAATCCAATGTTGTTACTTGTTTTTGCACCAAATTGAGTGTTCTTAGTGTCATTTTATCAAAATTTTCATCTTTTATCCATTTCTAACATCAAATCAGTACAAAATTCACAAAAAATCACCCAAAAATTCAAAAACCTGTTCAAAATCACTATTCACATAAGAGGTTTTGTTTTTTCAAATTTTCATGAATTTTAGGCCTCTATTCCATTAGATTTTGGTATCATTGTGTTCTAAATTCCATAATCTTTTAATTGATACCAAGATTGTTGAATTTCGATAATGTTAAATTTTCAAATATTTTAGGATGAATTAAATATTCTAGATTTCTTTATGTTATTTGACTTATTTTAGTGCCTTTATTCAATAGTTTTTCAATCAAAATTTGGAATAATATTACTTTTAAACAACCATTGAGGGAAAGACTAGCTTTTAATCAAGCTCAATTAACGACAAGAGAAAATTCAGATTGGTTATCTTCTCATTGTAGTAATAAATTTGTTTATGAGCGCTGTATTCATCCAGATCTTTAGGCTTACTTTGATATATCAAGTGATTTTCATGTGCCGGGTCAGTTATTACTTGTGTGGGGCTTGTTTATCTTGATTTGGTTCGCGAATTCTTTGTGAACATTGAAGAAAAGGATTAGGTGGATACGATCGAAATTCACAGTTTCATTAGCAGTATCCCTATTCATTTGACTCATGCTTTTCTTGCTAGATTTTTTATTATGCTAGATGAAGGGGATATTTATAATAGGGCAAAAGACTCATTCCATGGAGATTTCACTGATTCAAATCTCAAATTTTTAGTTGCTAATGCTATTGTTACCCTAGGATTAGTTAAGGTTAATGATTATGCTTATTTTGTTACTTCTTTAGGAGTAAGGAAGTGCATTATTGTGATTATTTTGAGTTCCAATGTGGTCCTTAGGGTGAGTGTTTTAAATGAAGTTAGACTCAGGGATGCCTACATCCTTTACAACATACTCTATGGGTTAGGAGCTATTTAAAGAATATCACTAGCTGCCTTTATCATCATCTTTATGAGGGAGGTGGTGAAGATGCATAAACCGAGCAAGACTTTTTACTTCCTAAGTTTATTAAGTATGATCATTCAAGTAGCATAAGTTGATGTTGATCCTAAGGTTTTAGTGGATAAGGGTCGTTATACTGAGATTAACATTAACAACCTGAAGTTATGAAAGTTTATTCGAGTACAAGGAGTGTGGCATTGATTAGAGGATGGCAAGCAGCCTGAGGCTCCACTCGCTCCTAATGCTCTAGCAGCACCTAAGGAGGAGATGGGTGAGGCTTCATTTGAGGCTACATCGAGCGTACATCCACCTTATCGATCTTCACTTGCTGAAGCACCTCCACTACCTATGGACATCCCATAGCAAGACCTTATGACTGTATTATTAAGGATGGAGTCTCAGCTTTCTTCTAAGATTTTTGATTTGCATGGTATGATGGATGCACGTTTTGATGAGCTCGTAACTCGTATGGATAGCATGGATTCTCGCTTATCATTCCTTGAGGAACATCAGAGAACTCGTGATGATGATAGCCTTGATTCTTAGTTATTCTAGTTGTTCACTCAATTTGTTTTAAGATATTTGCTTTGTTTGTTCTTTTTAGTATGTTTCTTTTTTTTTTTCATAGTATAGGTTTCCATTTGGTACTATAGGTCGTTATTTTACTTTGTTTTATATTTGATTAACACATTTTGATTTATTTTAGCTCTTTGTTGTAATTTGATTCCATATTAGACGATTGGAGCATATTTTGTTACTTTTCTGTGTTTAATCTTTTAAGTGCTTTCAGTTTTTGTAATTCTATTCAAAGGATCATCACGCACATATCCAACGGGTGTATTTTTTCCTACTCTCTAATTTTATGCATTTAATTTCATTTATAAACATTAAGGACATCGATTTATTTAAGTATGGGGGAAGACTTTTGTGCTTTATATATATTTCGCATGGATACCCTTGAGCTCTTGGTTATCTTATAGTATATCATTCTATCGATTTTTTCCCAAATAGTCAATAATTTGTGGAAATTTTTTTCAATTTCATTACTTTTTATTGTTTATGTTTTCTTTTGAATTTAATCATTTTGATAATTTGAAATGTTATACCATTAATTTTAGCTATTAATGATTAAATACCTTTAACTCATTTCATAATTTGGGTAATAGATACCTGATGATTAGAATGATATTCTACATATAAAATCCAACTTCTTGACTAATTTTGTAGCTTCTTTTAAGACGCTTTTATCATTCGAAGAAGAAAATGAAAAAGAATTGGAATTAACCCCTAAAAAAATTAAAATTAACATTAATTTCTTAATTGGTTAAATAAGTAAGTAGAATTCACTCTACTAATTTCTAATCATATATATATGTATATATTAAAAAAATATAGAAAGAAAATGAGAAAAATAAAAAAGAAAAAGAAGAAAAAGAAGAGAGCAATATATATATGTGTGTGTATAAGGTTGAAGTTATAAGTGAGGCTAATAGTCAATTGATTTAATGTGACTCAATTGAGTAATCAGGAGTTGTTCATGATAAAATATTCACCTTTGCATAAAAAGACTGAAGTGACCTATCAACCAAATTGCTTACTTATTTAATTAATTATGTCATTAATTAAATAGTGACCTATCAACCAAAGTGCTTACTTGTTTAATTAATTATGTGATTAATTAAATTATGATTTAAAATAGCTAAAGGATGTGAAAGTGTTGAAAAGATGATGCATTAAGCTTGGTGTATTTGCCTTTTACATGTGGAATTGATTTTAGTGATTTAGGTTAAAGATTGAAAAAGATGAAATGATTTAAATGCATTTGTGATTTGATATGATTAATTGAGTATATAACATTTTGATGAGTCATTATGTTTGAAAGATGAAGAAAATTTTTTCATTAATTATGATGTTAATCTTGGATTAATTTTCCTATAATTATATACTATTTTTAGAAAAATGAATGAATGATTTGCTTGAGTACTAGCAAATGCTTAAGTATGGGGGAACTGTTAGGGGTCAAATTGATTGAGTTTTTTATAAATTATTTATTGAATTATGACCCCTAATTTAGTGTTTAAATGTCTAATTTATGTTTTATAATGTTTAATTTGTAGGAATTATAGATTATTTGGTGAATTATGAAGATTGGAGTAAGAAAAGAAGTAAAAATTTCACATTTTAGGACTAATATGTAGGTCTAGCTAGACCCCCATATTGCTCCTAAAGACCTCCGTATAGACACGGTAATTTAGAACCAATACGGCAGGCTCAAGTTGCCATATTACCTTGAGCCAACCTGCTGTATTGGAGGTAAAATAGACATATCCACCTCAAATTTCCACAATTGCAGCATAAGAGCAATCTTTATAAATGCAATTGTCTTCTAGTACCAAGTGAGAGCCCAAAGAAGTTGAAAAATTCCAAGACAACACAAAGACATGCATTCAATTAATAGAAATCAGATCTAAGTTTGAGAGAGAGGCTCTTCCTTCTCTCTTCATTTGTTCTAAGTAGTTCATAGGTTTCAAACACTTTCAATTCAAATTTATTATTTTTATTTGAATTTATGAACATTTGAGCATGTTGTTAAGACTTCATTCTGACTTTGCAAATCCCATTTAGGGATTTTTAAACTCATAATCTTTATGTATTTGCTCTTTTTTCAGATTAATCAAAGTTATTGTTCTTAAGCATATATTCTTCAATGTTCTTTGATTTTTAGAATGTGTTGAATTAAGAGTTGTGTTAGATTTTAGAATCAAGTTGGGAGATCAAGACACATCCAGGAGCTTTCCTCGGATATTTTTGTAACCTCTAAACTTATTTTTACATCTTATTTTTTTTTATTTGTGAAGGCATGATGCTAAAGTTGTATATTTTGTATGCTTTGATCAAGATGTGTGACCAAATCGCTTTTCCTGCTAAATATTGACGTTTTATGATTTAAAAGAGCTTAAAGGCATTTAAAAGGGTCTAAATTTTGTTTACTAAAGGTCTAAAAGTTCTAATTTTAAGCTGGCCACTTATGATTAGAGTTAAAGATGATCTAAGCTTGAGAAATCATCTTAGTTTGGTGGAAAACTTAATAAACAACACAAATTAATCAATGAATAACCAAAATTTGATTTTTTGGTAAGAGTTAGAGATCTAAGACTAGAAATCCAAAAATTAACCTCTTGAAATTAAAGCTTATGAAGTTGATTTAAGGCATAACCAATCTTTAAATTAAGGGGCCGTTTGATTCAGCTTTTTGTTGTGATTTTTGTATTTTTGTATTGGATTTTATGTGTTTTTATAGGTTTTATGCTATTTTTTCAGTTTTTGTGTTGTATTAGTATGTTGTTTTTTATGTTTTTTTTTCGATTTTTTTATTTAGAAAAACCAAAAACCAAAACAAAACAAAAAATCTCATCCGAACAACCCCTAAGATTAATGGATAAAAAAGCAAAGTCTTAACTATAGCTTTATTTTGATTTTGTGAAGGAACTCTAAATCATCCCTTAAAATTGTTTAAAGCTCAATTAAATCATCAATCACCTAGTCCTTAGCTAAATTTTACATTTGGTAATTTTCAAAATTTTTTTAAAGGAATTAAAAAATCATTTTCAAGTGTTTAAGTTAGGTTAGCGTATTTTGGCATTGTTTCAAGCTTTTAATAAAATTATTTCAAATTTCCTAAATAATTATGATCTAATTAACCTAGTAATTAATATTTTTTCTTGTGGGATTGACATTTGAGGTTTAAAATATTTCACTTTATTACTTGTTCAATAAGTACACTTGACTTAATCACATTGGTTTTCAAAGTAAAATTGTTAAAATCATTTCAATTTTCATAATCACTTATCCAATGCACATCTAGGATTTGAAAAATCTACTTAGGTTGTTGGATTAATCGATAAACGACACAAATTAATCATTACATGACCAAATTTTAATCATTTGTGAGAGATCTGATTTTAAGATAACATATCTAAGGATTAGATTTCTTGTTTGTAAACCCTATTAACTTAATTTGATGCATGACCAAACTTTAAATTAAGATTAATAGAGACATGACAAAGTCTTAACTATAGCTTTGTTTTAATTCTGTGAAGGTGCTTTAAATTGGTTTTCAAAATGTTTGTTACTCAATTAAATCATTAAAAACCTAATCCTTAGCTAATCTTTTTTATTTGGAAATTTTTGAAAGCAACTTAGACGTTAATTTCAAGTTTTTAAATCAAGTTAAGTTAAATTGGTAATTTTTGGCTTCTTAATTAAGCAATTAGATTTTGCTAGATAATTGTAATCTAATTGACTTAATAATTGTAGATTTTTTATTATGGAATTGATCCTTAGAGTCTTAAAAATACTTTATTTTATTACTTATTTGATAGGTGCACTTACCTGCACATTAGTTAAGTTTAAAGTAAGCATTGTTTAAAAATTAAGTTATCTAACCAACAAAATAATAAGTTTTTAGTGCTGTTATAGGAAAAGAGCTAGAATATTAAGAAAAACTCAGTGTCAATTACTCTAGGACTGTAATAATTGTGTTTCTAATTTTTGTAAATTTTGATGCATTATTTTTACTATTTCAATTTTTGAGTGATTTTGTTATTTTTTGTTATCTTACTTATGTAGTTTGCTTTCTTAGTTCCTATTTTGTTTTTGTTTAATTCTGTTGTTAAGTTTGTATACATATGCAAGGCCACATGCTTGAAACACTTGAATTCAATCTAGAGCTTGAGTGCACACTTCAAAGGAGAAAGAAAGAATTATGAGCTATTGCGTTTTATCCTTCAGAAATAGGAACATTTAGTGACACAAAATTTAAACCTGTAAAAATTGATCGTTAGGAGCTTTTAGTTATCCAACCTTAAGAAGAACCTAAAGAACCAACTATAATGGATTTAGTAATGAGAAATAAAGGTAGATTTGTGACTAGCATTATTCGGGTCAGAGTCAATGCCAACAATTTTAAAATATCCCATATTATCATTTCCATGGTTAGGTATTCACAGTTTGGTGGATCATCTTTAGAAGATTTGAATGAGCACTTACAAAATTGCTTAGATACTTGTGATCTCTTTAAAAGAAATGGGGTTTTGAAAGATGCAATTAAGCTTAGGCTTTTCCCTTTTTCTCTTAGAGATAAAGTTAAAGCTTCATTATTCACGATTCAGCCTGGTTCCATTACTACTTAGGACAATTTAATGAAGCTATCCTTAGCTAAAATTTTCCTAACTGTCAAGATAGCCAAAATAAAAATCGAGATTAGCTCACTTTTGTAATACGAGAATGAAAGCTTATATGAGGCTTAGGAGAGATTTAGGGAGATGCTTTCCAAGTGTCCTAGCCACAGGTTCAATACGTGGTAGCAAGTAGACATTTTTTACACTAATCTTACACCTTCAACTTATAGCACCATTAATGCTGCGGTTAGAGATAATTCCATGAAAAAGACTCTGAATGAAGCCTAAAATTTGATTGAAGAGATGGTAATAAATATTTTTCAGTATAATTCTAAATATTATCCTAAGAAGCCATTTAATGTTTATGCAATCAATGACACAATCGATAGCTTGGAGAGCGGTGTTGGTAATAGTACCCTTAGATTTGAGTATGAAAATTGTGGAAATACCTCCTATTTATCCTTAAAGTGTTAAAAAGGTAGTCTTTTTGCTCGAGAATTTGAGCAAGCCAGCTTATTGATAATTTCAATAGGCAAAGAGGAAACCCTTACTCAAACACTTATAATCTTGGTTAGAGGAATTATTTAAACTTTTCATGGAGTAACAATCAGAACTACCAATAACCACCTTAAGCTAATCTTGAAAGAGCGCCTCTACCTAGGTTTAAAATCAATCAATCTTCCAAAAAGTCGTCTAATTTTGAAGAGAATGAGTTAAAATACATCAAATCAAATGAGTTAAGAATACAAAACCATGAGGCATCTATCAAGAATCTTGAGACTTGAGTTAGGAAAATAGCACAACTTTTATAGGAGAGGCTACTTGGTAAATTGCCTAACACCATCGAAGTCAATTCTCAAGAGCATGAAAAAGTTATTACCCTGAGGAGTGGAAGAGAGGTTGAAAATAAGATAAAGAAGCAAGAAAAGAAGGGAAAGAAAGTAATGGAGAGTGAAGAGAAGGAGAAGGAGGAAGAGAGTGACAAAGGAGAGAAGGAAGTTAAGGGTAAGAGTTCTGAGAAGTCACTTAGGTTGTTTGTAGACCTTGATGTCCAACCTTAGAAACTTAGGATACCTTACCTTGAAAGATTAAAGAATATGAACCTCGACAAGAAATTTTGAAAATTCTTAGAAATATTCAAGAAATTGCATATCAATATCCTATTTGTTGAGGCGATTGCCCAGATGCCCTCCTATATAAAGTTTTTAAAGGATATTCTATCTAATAAGAGGAGATTAGAGGAGTATGAGACTATAAAGCTTAAAGAGGAGTGTTCTGTTATCTTACTAAAGAAGTTGCCTCCAATACTTAAGGAACCTAGTAGTTTCACCATTCCTTAAACAATAGGTAATTTACAAATAGATAGGACTTTAATGGATCTTGGAGCTAATATCAATTTGATGCCTATGTCTATCTTCAAGAATCTAGGATTATAAGAGTCAAAACCCATCATAATCTCATTGTAATTGGCTAATAGATTTGTGACCTTTCTAAGAGGAATCATTAAGGATGTACTTATAAAAATTAAAAAATCATATTTCTTATTAATTTCCTTGTTTTGGATATGGAAGAAGATATTACAATGCCTATCATCTTAAGACAACTATTCATGACTATAGGAAGGACACTAATTGATGTTTATAGAGAGAAGCTCATTCTTAAGCTTTAAGATGAAGAGATTGAGTTCGATGTGCTCAAGGAAATGAGGAATCCCTCCACTTTTGATTTATGCAACTTTATTGAAGTAAAGTTCATCTGAGATGATCCATCAATTTATCTTTGTTCAAATCCATTACAAAAGGCATTAAACCATCTATGCTCTGTGGAGCTTAAAGAAGAGGAAGTAAAGGAAGTACCGGAAGAATTATAAGCTGGGAAGGAGACTCCTAATTGGATTCAATTTAAGAGGTATAAACCTTTAAAGAGACCAATTAATTCCATTCTAAAGCCATCTATTGAAAAACTCCACTTCTTGACCATAAGCCTCTTTCCTTGTATTTAAAATATTACTTTTAAAACCTCCATTGTAATTACCTATGATCATTTCATCAAGATTAATGGATAAGATGAAGAAGAGATTTATGAGAGTGCTTCGAGAGCATTAATGTATAATAGGATGGACACTAGTTGACTTTAAAGGGTTAAGTCCTTTCATTTTCACATATAGGATATTCATGGAAGAAGGAAATACACCTTTGTTCCAACCACATCGTAGGATGAATCCTTATATGAAGAAGGTGGTAAAGAATGAAGTAATAAAACTCCTAGATGTTGTTATCATTTTTCTTGTGTCTGATGCTACATTGGTCCGTTTGATTCAGGTATTGCCTAAGAAAAGAGGAACTACTATGATGAATAATGAGCAAGAAAAATTAATTACCACTAGGAAAGTTGTAGGATAATGTATGTATATTGACTATCATAAGTTAAATGATGCCAATCAAAAGGATCACTTTCTTCTTTTCTTCATTGATCGAGTTATCAAAATATTGGTAGGATATAGTTTTCATTGTATTTGGGATGGGCATAATAGATGCTGCAAATTTCTGTTGCTTTAGGGGATAAAAAAAGGCAACATTTACTTTTCTCTATGGCACCTTCACATATAAAAGCATGTCTTCTGATTTATGTAAAACTCTTGCCATTTTTCGACGTTGTATGGTAGCTAATTTTATGAACATAATTTAGACTTACATTGAGGTCTTTATGGTTGAATTTTCTATCTTTGGCATGTCATTTAATGCTTGTTTAGAAAATCTAAAGAAGGTGTTAAAAAGATGTGAAGAGACTAATTTGGTCTTGAATTGAAAATATTTCATTTTATGATACTAGAATGTATTGCATTAGGTCATAAGATTTTGAGTAAAGGAATAGAAGTAGATCTAGCAAAAATTAAAGTAATTGTTCAAATTTTACCACACAATTCACTTTAAACCATTCAAAGTTTTCTAGGAGATGGAAAATTCTACATAAGGTTTATCAAGAATTTTTCTAAGATATCCAAACCTTTGACTAATATGTTGGCCAAGGACGTTATTTTTAATTTTGATAATAAATGTATGCGTTCTTTTTAATTATTAAAGGACAAGCTCACTAGTGTACCTCTCTTAGTATTACCTAATTGGTTTCTTCCATTCAAGTTGATGTGTACTGCAAGGGATTATGCAATTGGTGCTAATTTGGGGCAAAGGCATGGCAAAATCTTTCATCCAATGTATTATACAAGTCGTACCTTAAATGATGCATAAAGGAATTACACTACCACTAAGAAGGAAATGTTATCTGTGGTGTTTGTTTTTAATAAATTTCAGTCTTATTTAGTGCTTTTAAAGATTATAATCTATACAGACCATTCAGATTTGAAGTATCTAATGACCAAGCTAGATATTAAGCCACAATTAATTCGATGGGTTCTCATTTTATAGGAGTTTGACATTAAAATCAAGGATAAGAAGGGGAAATTTTTTTGTAGCTGATTATTTGTCACATTTGACAAAAGAAGTGATGGAAAAAGAAGAAGATTGGGACATCAGGGAGGTTTTTCCTAAAGAACACTTATTAACCGTACTTACCTTGCCATAGTATATAGATATTGTTAATTACTTGGTTAGTAATATTCTTCCTCCTGATTTTCCATACCAACAAAAGAAGAAATTCTTTTCGAAGATTAGGAGATATGTTTGATATGAAATTTTTTTTTGTATAAGATATGTGCTGATGAAATCAATAGCAGATGTGTATTTTCAAAGGAAGTACCCTCTATTTTGAGTTATTGTCACTAACCTGAAACCAGAGGATACTTTGGATCCACTAGAATTGAATATAAGGTGTGTGATTTTTATTACCCTACCTTATGTAAGGATGTATGACAATTTGTGAAATTTTGTGACCATGTCCAAATGGTCAGGAATATCTCTAGGAGACATGAAATGCCATTAAATAATATTTTGGTGTGTGAAATTTTTGTTGTGTGGGGTATCGACTTCATGGGACCTTTCTCTATATCATACTCCAATGGCTGTTGATTACGAGAGTAAATAGGTTGAAATAGTTACTCTTCCGACTAATCACACGAGAGTTATAGTTTACTTCTTAAAGAAGAAAAATTTTACATAATTTGGAATACCAAGGGAGATTATAGTTGATAAGGCATCTCCCTTTTACAACAAAAATTTGATTCCTTTTTGATTAAGTATGGTGTTACCCACAATATTGCTACATTTTATCATCCCTAGAGTAATGATCAAGTTGGGATTTCTAATCGTAAGATTAAAATTTTTGTGGAAAACATCATTAGTTCATCAAGGAATGATTGGTCAATGAAGTTGTATGATGTTTTATGATCGTATCAAACTACTTTCAAGATTCCCATGGGAATGTCACTTTACAATTTATTTTATAGAAAGTCTTATCACTTATTGGTAGAGCTAGAACATTAAGCATATTAGGCCATCAATGTTCTGAAGTTTGAATTAAGGAAGGCGGGCAAGCAAAGGTTACATTTAAATAAGTTGGATGGGTTTTGTTTTGATGCTTATGAAAACTCTAAACCGTATAAAGAGCAAATCAAAAGATGGTATGACAAACATATCATTCATCATGAGATTAGGGTTAGTGATAAGTCTTGGTTTACAATTCTTGATTGAATTTGTTTCCTATGAAGCTGAGATTAAGATAGATAGGCCCATATGAAATGACCAAAGTTTATCCATTTGGAACAATTGAAGTAACCAGTGGTCAATCAAATTTCGAAGTAAATGGGTCAAAGGCTAAGTTGTAAGTTCTTGAGGAGTCTGTTGAGATTCTTACACTTTTTGATCCTCATTAAACTAGAAATTCTCCTCGTTAGTTAGTCATTTATATGTTTCTTACTCTTAATTTTTATGGTAAGACCTTAATTTAGTGTTGTGAAGTTTTTTAATGTGTTTTGTTTAGGTTTAGTATACATTCCTTAGTATTTCCTTTGTTTTTGGTGTGATTTCTTTGATTTTTGAGTGTTTAAAATTTTGATTATAGAGTAATTTGATAAATGATCCTTTTAATTTTGTTGAGATTTAATTTAAGGAGGATTTAGTGAAGTTTTAGGGTTAAAATTCACTTGAAAAAGAGTTAAATAGGACCTTAATCGTGGTCTAGTTTGACCACCGTTGAAGTCTGTTTACCAGCGTTAAAGTGCATTATCCAGAAAACTTAATGGCACCCATCAACAACAGTCTCCAACCATCGTTGAGCCCCTATTTAACTACCGTTGAACTTCATAGATAGCCAAAAATGATGCAGATTTGTGTTTAAAAGTTTAGAAACCCCATTTTCTCCACTATTCATCATCTTTAACCTTCATACTCAACCCTAACACTATAAAAACCTCCTAACTCCGGCCACCATCCATTTTTGTGATTTTTTTTTCTCAAAACTCACACTTTTTACCATTTGTATTGCCCATTCGCATCATGAACACATTTCCATGTTCAAATCATTCTAAATCTTCCATTTTTCACCCTTTATAAACAAAATCATCTCCCCCTCATCTTCTTTTCCATTTTCTACAATTATTTTAGGTTTTTTAGCATGATTTTGGTACTAATACACTATATTCATCAAAAGCTATCCATTGGTACTAATTTTAAATCAAAATGTTCTTGCTAACAATAAAAGAAATTTTTTGGTAAGGGTGACTATAGTACAATATTCATCTTAGGAAAATTTTTAGCACCTTTTGACTAATTTTTTGCACAATTTTCAAATAGATGGCATCTCGGACATCCGTAGGCCAACCTTCTCGCAAAATGCCTGCTTTCAATGTTGACCAATTCACCACCCGTGAGAGTGCTGATTGGTTCCATGCTTATCGGATCAATAAATTTATCGTGGAACGTGCACTTCATATAAACTTAGAGACCGAGTTCGTCTTGAGTGATTTTAGAGCTTTGTGCTGAGAGTCAATTCTCACCCTTTCCAGACCATATTATCTGAAATTAATTTGCAGTTCTTCGCGAACATTAAGGAGAAGAATAAGATCGACACTATTAAGATTCGGGGTATTGTTAAAGGTATTCCTATTCACCTCACTCATGTTTTTCTTTTTCATTTTTTAGGAGTCCCCAATGATGGAGATGAGTATGTGAGATCAAGAGACCGTTTTAATTTAGATTCGATCATGTCTAATCTCAATTTCTTCATTGCTATGACCTGAGATGCCCTAAATTTATTAGGAGAACCCCCTGAAGATTTACTACTACAACTTTAAGGGTTAGTAAGCACCTTATTATAGCACTATTGAGTGCTACTGTTACACCTTGGGCTAGGTGACTTAATGAAGTGAAGTTTAGTGATGCTTATCTGCTATATAAGATGATGTATGGATTGGGTACAATTCAAGGATTATCATTAGCTGATTTTATCATTACCTCTATGCCTGATGTGGTAAAGGTGCAGAGATCGAGTAAGAACTTCTGCTTCCCTGCCTTTTGACTTTAATCTTTTAAGTAGCAGGAGTTCCTTTTGGTTATAAGGAACCCACAGATAGAATTAATTAGACTCAAATCAACATTGCCACACTTAAGTTGTGAAAGTATGCTCGTGTTAGAGAATAGTGGCATAGGTTGTAAAAGGGTGAGCGACCTGATGCTTCTACCATTCCCAATGCCTCTCTTGTAGCGTCTGAGGAGGTTATGGGTGAGGCTTCTTTTAAGGCTACACTAAGTGTTCATTCACCACATCTAGCTTTACCTACTTTCAAGGCTCCTCCTCCTACGAATATTCCTTAGAACAACCTTATGTCTATATTATTAAGGATGGAGACTTGCCTCTTTTTTGAGATCTCAAAGTTTCATGCAAAAGTTTGTGAATAGCTAGATTGCATAGAGCTTCAGCTTGAGTGCATTGAGGAGTTTCAAAGAGAGTAAGATCTGGATAGTCTTAGATTTTAGTTGCTTTTGGATTGTTATTTCATTTTGTTCTAGGTTATCTGTTTCTGTTATTTGTTTTCAATGTATTTCCTTTTCTTTGTTCACAAGTACTTTAGTTATGTTTCATGTTTTTAGTTTTCTTTCTATTTTTCCATCTTTGTTATTTCCTTTCATTTCTATTTTGGCTACTCGAATATACCTTATCATGTATGTATGATATTGGAGCATGTTTTTATTTATTTCTCTATCTATTGTGCTTAATATTTTTTGTGTGATTTTAGTTGTTGAACTACCTTAACGGATCCTAAAGGCTTCTAACACCTTCAAACCTTGTATTCCTATCCCTTATACCTTTCCATTTTATACTTTGTTTTTATTCTAAATAGTGAGGACACTATTTTATTTAATTGTGGGGGAGGGATTTAATGATTTATCATACGAACTATTTTTTGATCTTGTAGTAGCATATCATTTTATCAAATTTCTCCTATAGTTTATAATTTTTGAATTTTTTTATCTTAATGCTTATTTTTGAACATGTCTTCTTTTATATTTAATTATTTTAATAAATTGAAATTTTATATAGTTAATCATGGCTATTAATGGCTAAATGCTTTTAACTCATTTCATAATTTGGATAGTGATACTTGATGATCAAATGACATTCCATGTATGAAATGCAACCTATAATTTTGTGACTTATTTTAACACACTTTTATCATTCGAAGAAAAAAATGAAAAAGAATTAGAATTAATGAAAAAGATGCAATATATATATATATATATATATATAAGTAAATAAAAATTCACTCCACTAACTTCTAACTATATAAAAACTCATAAGGTTGAAGTTATTGAGAGAGACAAAAAAGCCAGTTGATGTAAGGTGATGCCATTGATTAGTCAGGAGTTGTTCACGACAAAATGTTCACCTTTATATTAAAAGATTGAATGCCTTCTTAAGCAAGTTTTAGAAGCTCACATATTAAATTAGGGGATGTTTAGTTGGGTTGTAGATTGTAGTTTTGTGTTGTGGTTGTTGTATTTTGTATTGGTAATTGTGTTTTCTTTATCGATTTCTGTGCTGTATTAGTGTGTTTTCTTTATCGATTTTTGTGTTT
>JAOXYD010020906.1:0-14625 GCA_028565735.1 Pinacopodium congolense
TTATATGAACAAACTATAATTTAATTCAGAAGTTTTAAAAAAATTGCAAAATTCAACAAAATTTTCATACCAAGCACTACAGCCTATTTTAATCAATAAAGTGCTTTAAAAAAAAAAAAAACTTGCACGCATGATTCAGATAAGAACTAAAAAGATAACCATTTGGTTTTTTCATATAAAATTATAAATGTCTTTGTCAAGCTCTCCATAATAAAAAATTGCAAAATTCAGCAATTTTTTCATACCAAGCGCTTACAGCCTATTTAATCAATAAAGTGCCTTTTTTTTTTAAATTGCATACGTGTTTTAAGATAAGAACTGAAAATATAATCAATTGGTTTTTCCATATAAAATTATAAATGCCTTTGTCAAGTTCTCCATTTTTTGACATCAAGTTGCCGCAATTTCCAACACAATATGGACTAAGGTCATTTTAATCACTGGACTAAAAATTTCATCATAATCTTATCCATATTTTTGAAAGAAACAATGAGCAATTAATCTTGCTTTAAATATGTCAATACTTTCATTTTTAATTTTGTATACCCATTTGCATGGAATGAGTGCACATTTTTTGGTTCAGTAACAACATTCCAAGATTGAAATGGGATTAAAATGGAAATTTTTTAAGAATTAATAGCTTATGCAACATTAATTAGTTTCTATCCTAATTGGCATACAATGTAGAAGCTGGCTTTAATACATATATAGTTTGATATGTTTTAATATAGTATATGATATGGTATTCTTTTTTTTTTTGTATAAATGATATAATTAGCATTATGAATTTTTTGTTATAATTAATTTAATATTTAAGAGTTAGTGTTATAAGTTAAAAGATTAAAAAGTCAAAAGTTATATATATATATTTATATATGTATATGGAAAGTAATTTTTGGTTGTAGTAATTTTCTCTTTATTTTAATTTTAATAACAGTTAATACTATCACATGATTAATTTGTTAATTAACTAATACAAAGTTAACAAGTAGAATGTTAAAATGAATTAAAATGGATTTTAAAAATTATTACTCAGTACAAATAATTAATTAACTGATTAATTTTAAAATTTAAATTTAAGAATTTATGTAACGTTATTTAGTTATAATACTAGTTGGCGTAAAATGTAAAAATTAAGCGTTTTAGAACTATATATATTTGTATATATAAATACAAGAAAGATGGAGTATTGAAAAGAATATTTGGAATCGGTTTCATCTATAAAGCACATAGATGATAAACATAAGATAAAGGAGTTAAGAAATAGAAAGAGAAAACGAGTTTATCTAAAAAAAAGCTCTTCATTTTTATAACACAAATTATAAGATTCACTCCACAATCTTCAAGAAAAAACTGTTTTTTTAAATTTAATGATATTTATTTTCTATTAATATCAAGTAGTGAATTTGTAGTACTAAAATTTTTTACTACTACTACTATGATTAGGCTGTGTATTTGGAAAAGGGGGAGAAATCTATATAACATGAAAAACACTATACGTAGTTGAATAATTGATGAATTCACTACAGTCAGTGTTATTATAAATTCTTATATGACATTATAAACTTATTTAATAAAGATATTTTTATCTTTATATATTTTGTAAATTATACTGAAAGATTGATATTGAAAATTTCTAAAATAATTATTGTAAAATCAAAGATCTAAATTACATTTATACATTATTTCTAAATTATTCCTATCTATAATTTCGTCAAGATGAAATAATAATGGAATGACAAGGCTAGAACATATTATATTTATTTCTTATTAAAATTACTGTTTTCATAAATTAAACTATATAGATATTTAAATAAACATATGTTTACTTATTAAAAAATAAGTTCACTGTATTATTCTAATTATAAGGATCTTGAATAGAATATTATTTGTATATTTGTAAATGTCTTCATTTTAATAATTGTATAATTAATCTTTAGACTTGAGGTTATCAAAGTATTTTATGTATGGATTACTATGTTCTAATACTACTTATGACCTATTTTATTGAGCGATTAAGTTGGTAGTACTTGAATATAATATGAATTACATGGGAATAGTTGAGTGAATTAATAAAGGTTTGAGTAAATTAATAAAAGATTTGTCACCAAAAAAATAATCAAAGAGAATATTCTTCTGTTATTAATTGGTAATAATTTGAGGATTTTTTTGTGTTAGAGTGAGTTGAGATTTTATTAAATATAATCAATTATTAATTAGAAATAACAAACATGTTTGGAATTAATTAGTAGATACTAATTGCATATTATTTTTTTAAAATAGAGCATTGCATGATAAAAAAATTAAATTATATTTCACATTTATAAATAGACATGTTAAGATAAACTATTTTAACATTTTTAATATTTAGATGATTATTGTTAGATATTAATCTTGATCTATGAATATACATTATTTAATTAAAAAATAAAAATAAATTAAAGAAGTTTTAATTTACCTAATTCTAAATATGAATTATAATCATAATTTATAATCATTGTCTATGTTATAGAAACTTAATAAGTCATACGTAAAGCACAACTAAAGAGATAAAAGTTAATTTAAATAAAGTTGAACTTAATTATAAAATTTAAAAAACTTTAAGGATCAAATATGTGATACTTAATTTTATTAATATTAAAATTTAATCATAATTAAAGAAAGGCTTTATTATAATTTAAGTTTAATTTTAATTTAAGAAAAAAATTTATTTTTCTTATAAAAAAACAGAAGAGAAGTTAGCACTTCTTATTTTCTTCCTCTTAAAGTGTTCAGTTTCTCTTGAGTTATTTTGTAAATATCACTAAAGAATAGACATTTAGGTAGTTGACAAACTCATTACGAAGGAAAAGTTCTATAAAATTTCTTAATTAGATTTATCTTCATCCTTTTATTTATCTTAATTATTGTTTTAAACTCATTTGTTAAAGATATCTGATAAGAAATAATACAAATTTTCTACTGGATCCATAATTTGGTCAAGATTAACTTTGTTACAATTGGAATAAGAAGTAGTTCTCTTATGGCCTGAACACATTAAAGCGAAATGCCTCACTTATCTCATAAGCGTAGTAACTTAATTGTATTTTTTTGTGTTATTCCCGACCAATACAATTTGTAATTTATAATTTATAATTTTACTTATTGCTTATAAAAAATAAATACAAGAAGAAAAATATTGCATAGAACAGTGCCACACAACAAAGAAAACAAGTGAACAAGCAATGCCAAATTCAATAAAGGTAACACATTATATGAAATCCATTTTCTTTCACTAAATCAGATACTTAGTAGTGTTTAGATCTTCAGCTTATTTTTGATTATGACAGCAGCTTATAGGGCATTAAGTTGGCTTCATACTCAATACCTGGGAAATATTTATTTGAGGAAATATGAGTTGTAAATATGTAAGGTTTTAGGGTTCTCTTTTAATATATATATATTTATTTATCTTTTCAAAAGAACAAAGGTAGGATGGCACACACAAATTTTTGTACCCACAAAATTCTTCTTAGTATCAGAGCATATGCTATACAAATGAAGAACATGACTTCAGAATTAGAAGTGATTGTCGAGGTGAAGGACAAGTGTCAAGCCTCACTTTCTAATATGAAAAATGATCAATGTTCAACAATTAACTTAGTCATTAATTCTCATAAAACAACTTCATCCTCATCCAAAAAATTGAATGACAAAGTAGTATATACTCAATAGCAATCGTCCGTCATATAGTGTGATCAACTAGTATCCAAAAGCTATTGAGTATATACTACCTTGTCGTTTAATTTTTTGGTTGAGGATGGCATTGTATTATGAGAATTCATGACTAAGACAATTATTGCCCATTAATCATTTGTCATACTAGTTGTTTGCACCACATGACGGACGACTTATCTTTACTTAATGAAGTATGAAGCATTGCGTCATGTCCTATTGGTTTACTTAATGGAAAAAAATGTTATGACTACCAAAGAAGGAAATGTGACTCTCGGAAAAGGATTGAGATTGCCACGTGTTATATGTGCCTCAGTTGCATTGTAGTTTGATTGTGAGAGGCTTGATGGAGTCTATCTCTTATGCGCAGTGGGTTTGGAACGAGTTTGCAAAGTGGAAAAGTATGAAAGTTATGAGAGATGGTATTGACGGATGGGGTATGCTTTAAAACAAGTTATTGGTCAGCTTCCTATTTTTTATAGCATTAGATGCTTTGAAAATAATAAAGATTGTTGCGATGCTTGTTTGAGAGCTAAACAGAGATGTGATATGTTTATTGGTAGTGATAATAAAACTACACAACCATTTAAGTTAGTATATTGTGACATTTGGGGCCCTTATCGGGAGTCCGCTTCATGTAGAGCACATTATTTTTTGATGATTGTAGATGATTTTTCACGTGTTGTGTGGATATATTTAATAGCTAAAAAAAGTGAATTGGGAGAAATAATTAAAAAATTATGTGCCATGATGAAAACTTAATTTGATGGTGAAGTTAAGGTTATTCGTACGGATAACAAAGAGAATTTAGTGCCTTGAAGAAATATTATGATGAACATGGTATTGAGTTACAAACTTCATGTGTTGATATACTACAACAAAATGGTAGAGTTGAGCATAAACACTAATAGATTTTGAATGTAACAAGAACTTTAAAATTTTAACTTAGTCTACCAATATGGTTTTGGGGAGAATGTGTTTTGGCAACAACTTATCTGATTAATAGAACCCCTTTTCTTTTGTTCTTAAAGGAAAAACACTATATGCGGTCTTGTTTGGATGAGTTCTCTCATATACACATGTAAAATTTTTTAGATGTTTGTATTATGCTCACACTTGGCCAAAAGACTAGAACAAATTCTGGTCATGTAGTAAACAATATGTATTTGTTGGATATCCTTATGGACAAAAGGTTGGCGGTTGTATGATATAGACATGAATAAGTACTTTATATCTTGTAATGTGGTATTTTTCTAAAATATTTTTTTGTTTGCTTCGAAATGTTTAGAAGGATCATGTGTAAATGAACAATAATTTATGGTAAATGATAAAGGATATGATTGGATTAGTGATGGATAGAGGATATGATTGGCTTAGTGATGGACAAGTTGTTGAGACAAGTACTAAATATGGTGAAGGGATAGAAGTAAGGGGGAGTAATATAAATAATATTTAAATTGGTGATGATACGAATGTGATACAATGAGATAAAGCAAATGATATGGGTGAGATAGGTGAGTAAGGATAAGAAAATGAAGAGCAAGAGAATCTTGGCCGAGGAGAAAGACAATGAAAACCTTCTGTATGGCTCAATGACTATATAACTCATTATATAGACCACATTGCACGTTGAATGAGTGACTCATCAACTGCTTCAACTGCTACAACCTCACTGCCCTAAGATATTTTGTATCCTATTGAACACAATATAACTAATGATAATTTTTCTAAGAAACACAGAAAATTATTAGTAGTAGTTATTGCAGGTTGTGAACTTACCAAATATTTGGAGGCAATGAAAGAAGTATGTTAGCTAGAAGTTACGAAAAATAAATAGAGGCACTTGAACAAAATGGAACATGGATTCTTAAACCACTTCCATCAGGGAAATTCTCCATTGGATGCAAGTGAGTGTATAAGATAAAATACATTCAAATGGGAAGATCGAGCGACATAAGGCACGACTTGTAATTTTGGGCAACAATCAAAAGGAAGGTGTGGATTATATTGATACCTTTGCTCCAGTCACAAAGATGGTGACAGTTAGAACACTTTTAGCTGTGGCAACAGTTAAGGGATGGGAATTGCATCAAATGGATGTACATAATGATTTCCTTCACAGAGATTTGGAAGAGGAGATCTATATGTAGTTACCACCTGAATTTTCTATGGTTGAGTTAAGAAAGGTATGTAGATTGAAGAAATCTCTTTATAAACTAAAAAAGGCACCCAAAAAATGATTTGCTAAATTGACTTTAGTATTAAAAGCTTATGGATTTAAACAATCCTATTCTGATTACTCCTTGTTTACATACCATAATAATGATATATCACTATGTATATTAATTTATGTTGATGATTTGGTAATTGCAGGAAATAATGGCGACATGTTAACTAGTTTTAAGCAATATTTGTGTAGCTAGTTTCACATGAAGGATCTCGGAATGCTAAAGTATTTTCTTGGGATAGAGGTGGCAAGAAACGCAACAGGCATATTTTTGTGTTAAAGAAAGTATGCATTAGACATCATTTCTGAATGTGGGTTACTTGGTGCAAAACTATTGGTAATGGAAAATAAATGTACAGATCTAGAGAAATATATGCATTTGGTTGGATGTTTGATCTATTTGACGATTTCAAGGCTTGAACTTAGTTATTCTGTACATATTTTTGGCATAACTTATGTAAGTACCATGATAGGAGCATTGGAACGTAGCCATACGTATGGTGCGTTAGTTGAAACAAAATCTAAGTCAGGGCATTTTTTTATCTTCTAATTGTGATTTACAATTATATAGTTATTGTGATTCAGATTGGGCGGGTCGTCTTTTGAGACAAAGATTAATGGTTGATTATTTTGTATTACTTGGTTGATCATCAGTGTTTTGGAAGAAGAAGAATCAATAAATAGTATCACAATCTTCTGTTGGGGCAGAATGCTGTTCCATGGCATCTCTAACTTATGAGATTAAGTGGATTCAAGCCCTTTTACGTGATTTTAGAGTGATGCATTCACAACCATTATGATTGTTTTGAGATATTCAAGCAGCAATTTATCTGGCAGCAAATCCAATATTTCATGGATGCATAAATTACATTGAAGTGGATTGCCACTTTGCTCGAGATGAAGTGTAAGCAGATAATATTGTTACAAGTCATGTGCAAACATATAATCAATTGGCAGACATCTTGACAAAGACACTTGGGAAGAAACAATTTAACTAGATAGGGAGTGTTAGGAAATAAATCTATTTGTGTATATATTTATTTAAGGAAATATGAGTTGTAAATATGTAGGCTTTTATGGTTCTCTTATAATGGACATATATATTCGTCTTCTCAAAAGAATAAAGGTATGAAAGCACACACAAATTTCTATACCTACAAAATTCTTCAACTATTGATATTGTAAAAACTAGTAGATCCTTTTATACCCGAGTGTCCAATGCTGATATAAGATCCGTCTTTTGATCTCATTCTCCTAAATCCTAATCCAAATGAAGCGTTAAGTATAGCGTAATTCCCATACACACTTACTCTTAATAATGCTTTGTGAATCTTTAGGTTGTTGAATATACTGATAGTAGTGTCCTCATTGGTTTCCTTCTCTAGATTTTGAAAGTTTGTGCTTTTTGCACTGGTGGACACCTGATTATCTTGTTCTGGAATGTAAGGGTGGCTACCAAGGCTTGGCTTACACAAAACGGTAATAGAGGTGGAACCACACCTTTATAAACGAGGGATACGTAGTATTAAGCAAGAGCACGAGCTGAGCAGTGATCACAGGAAGCGCTCAAAGAATATGAAGATTGCTCATTAAAGAAGGCATGGCAGTAATTAATTTGGCTCTGTCTTGTAGTTGAAAAAAGGAGGAAAGATCGAGATGACTTTTGACCTTTTATAGCTTTTTAAGATATTCTTTATCAAGTAACAAAGATGATAACCTAGATTATACTCTTGAAACTCAAACATAGAATGACATATGAACTGTAGTTAAACCACTACTAGAGGGTGAATAATAAGTAACTAAGTGCAAACCAAGTAAGATAAGTAGGCTATTAGCATGTCAGGAAGGAAGTATAATTTTTGCCAATTTTATGGCATATTGCAAGGAAGTAAGAGTTTTAGCATTAGACATGAACCTGGAGGAATTCCCTTGTACAGTTCACCATTGACTTTGAGGGAGGAATAATTGCTTAACAATTGCTTCTTCAAGAATCTCCTAAAATTTCTTCTTGGATGCATGCTATTTTATTTGATTATATTATTGGAATAATGCACAATGTGTGTGAAAAATTTAACACTCAAATGAAAACCATTATAAGAGCCAAGGATTCTCTTAAAAAGGAAGGGCCAAGTCTAGTAAAAGAGAAGGAAGTGAGATTATACTTCAATTATGATAAAAATGACAATCACACTATATTTTATTTTAACAACTAGGATGAAAGCAAGGAAATTGAACACTAAAATTGATTCATTTTATTCACCTCCTTATATAGGCAAATAATCCAAAATTTATTTCTTTAAGGATAGGCAATAACAAAAAAAATATAAGATTACATCAACGAAGGACTAGCTCAAAAATAGGAACAAGAATTTGACTATGACTCTTGCAATAAGATTATATTCCCATTACGAAATTAAGAAGATAACTTACTATATTCTGCATTAATATCTAACATACTCCCCCTTAATGTGGAAAATTTTGACTTCTAACTATTCTTTAAAGTAAATAAACTTTAGTAAAGCAAGTGGCTTGGTGGTTGTAATAAGTCATTTGAATGCTAATTTATTACACCATCTCTCTAATAAAAAGGTGATGTGTCTTTATGTGTCATGTGCGACTGTGAAAAATAGAATTCTTTATCTATTTAATAGTTGACTGATTATCATAGTAAATTGCTACTACCTTAATTTTATTTTAATACAAATCTTTCAAAATTCTTTTCAACTAAACTACTTGATATGTTACTAAAGTGGCAACCTTATATTCCACTTTAAAGGAGGACAATGCAGAGGAAGATTACTTTTTTAAGTTCTAGGAGATAGCAACATTTCCAGGAGAAAAAATGTAGCTTGTTGTACTTCGAAGTTCATTAAGTAAAATTTTCCAATCATTGTCACAATACCCATATAATTTAAAATTATTAGTTCAGCCATACCAATTTACAAGTGAGTTGATTCCCTTCAAGTATCTCCATATTCTCTTAGTAACACCATAATGCATTTTGTGAGGATTTTGGATGAAATGCGACAAAAATGGTGGCTAAAATAATATTTGGTCTATTATTTTCCAAATAGAGCCAGCTTCCAATAAAAGTCCGAAATGAATGACTATCCACCTTTTTTTTTTCATCATTAAAGTTGAATTTTTAATTGGTAATCATAAGAGCCTTTACTAGCTTATGCTCCTACATTTTGGACCTTCTAAGAAGATAAATGAACATATTTTTCTTGTGAAAAGAAAATTCTCTCATCACAATGCTTTACTTCTAACCTAAGAAAGTAATTTATCATTCTTATGTAAGTCATTTTGAATTAAAAAATCATAAGTTTTCTAAATTCATTCATTAACACTATTACTAGTATAGATCATTTTACTTCGCTGAAATTCGCATGAAATGAAATAACTGTTGATCCTCTTATACCAAGCTTGAGGAGCTTACTTCAATCTATATAGTGCTTTCTTTAAATGATACACTCTATTTTCTTTACCTAACACTTCATAACCTTTTGGTTGTTGTACAAACACTTCTTAATTTAAAACATTAATAAGAAATGTTGATTTTATATCAAACTAATAGAAATTACATTTGTTTTGTGTTGGTAAGAATAAAATAGTGCATATAGTATCAAACCTTAAAACCGACACGGATGTCTCGTTAAAATCCACACGCTCTCGTTACATATAACATTGAGCAACCAGCCTGGCTTTATATTTCTAGACTACCCTGTCTATCCTGAACTTTACCTTGTAAATCCACTTCAAGCCAACAATTTTTACTTCATTTAGAAGAGTAGGCAGTTCCCATGTCTTGTTTTTCTCTACAGTCCTCATTTCTTCTTCCATTGCAATATGATACTTGTTGAATTTCACAACTTCTTCAAAGAAATTCAGCTCTTGTACTTGTGCAATTTGACATGTATTTATAATTATATAAATAAAGATTCTCTATTCCGTGACAAAGTTTTTGAAGAGGAAGGACAGTCAGAAAACATTAGACTTGATGAATTAAGTGGACTGGTTAGGATGGATTATGGAAAGGAGGATTAAAGTCATCATTGTTAGCAGCACCATTCACTAATTGATTTGCTCCCTGGTCATCATTTTCTAGAGAAGATCCTCAACAATGTTGTTTCTCATTCCAATTCGAAGCATTTTTATCGTCAACATAACATCAAGATTGACTAGTACTTCTTGGTGAAAGGATCATAAAATTAATAGTCTTGAACTTTAATGCTAGATCCAAAAAATGCACTTTAAAATATTTTTATTAAGCTTTTTTTCTTTTAAGAAGGAGTGTGTACATAGGCTATATAACCAAAAACCTTAAAATGAGTTACTTTAGTCTTCCAACTATGCCAAGCTTCAAAAGGAATTGGGTAAGGTAATATTGTTGTGGGATTTTTATTATGAATATAAATTGATGTGTGTATTGTATTTTCTTAAAAATTTGTTGACAGATCCTTAACTTTTAACATGCTCTTTCCCGTCCCATAAGACTCTTATTCTTTTGCTTTGCAGCTGCATTTTGTTGTAGAATGTAGTTGGTTGTTAACTATCTTTGAATGTTAGATTCAACATTAAATTTGTCAAATTGCTCTAATAAATTCACCTCCTCAATCTGTCTGTAACATTTTCATGGGCTGCCCATTTTACTTTTCAATAAATGACTTGAATTTCTAGAGATAGACAATGCATCTAACTTTTTCTTAGCAAAATAAACCCAAATCATTTAACAAAAATCATTAATAAAACAATGAAATATCTGTTACCATTTAGAGAAAGTGTGTGCATTGTTCCATGCACATTTTTATATATCAACTAATGTTTATCAAATCATACAAGAGCAACTAGTTTAATTTTTATATATCATCTAATGTTTATCAAATCATACAAGAGCAACTAGTTTAACCTGATTAACTCATAAACTGATCGATTAATTGATTTAATTTTATATAAAAATCTATAAATATAAAAATTGACCAGTTTAAATGGTAATCAAACCATAGGTCCAACTAATGTATTCTTATAATGGATTAAAGAAATTAGAAAGAAAAAATAAAGGAAGATTAGAAAAAGATATGGTCCTTAGTAGTAAAAATATTCATCAATGTTAACCAAAAAAACCAAAAAAAGACCTAAAAAGAGGAACAAACCCATTAAAGGTGTACTGCTCCAAAAGCCTGTACACTCCTTTGTTCCTTTCACCAGGTTGAGAATCCATATATACATGATACATAACTAACTCATAGGCAATCGTTAGATAATAAGAAAATATACTAAGAACAGAAAACTATTTATTAGAGCCTATGGGCTCCAATCTATGGATAGATAAAGGGCCCTACAGTGTAGTTTTAGGTTTTCCAATTGACAAAGAAATTTGTTTCCAATATTAAAGTTAAACTTTTTATTATTTATAAGAACGTTTCATAGTCTCTTTTAGAGTTAAATTGAACAAGATAAATTTTCATTTTATTTTCTTTCTAGATTGACATGTTAACATTACTTCACAAAATTTTTTCTTTTATTAGTAATATTTTATTAATATTTTTATTTATTTTCATAATTTCTATATCTTATTATTTTATACCAGCTCTATACGAGTTTTATAATGGTTTAATGCTAGTTGAATCTTTAAACATTAAACCTCCATTTTTACCAATTCGATTTCAAATATGATTTTTAAAACATTGATATCAAATCGACTCGTGTCCTTGCTCAACTTGAATTCCTTTAGAATAGAATCCTTATGTTGTTTCCCAGCTAAACAACTTTCACAAACAGCATTATTATTCTTTATCAAAGGCAAACTGATCAAATTTTGTTTGTACATCACTCCTACCCTTTGAAACTTAAATGTCTATACCCATGATGTCAAAACTAATTTTTATTATGCAAAGTCACCTTTAATAAAGATTTGAGACAATCATTTTGGTTCAAAGAAAATAATTTATTTTTAGTTGTGATGGGTACCTTAAATAAAATATAAGGCCCCAAAATATACCCTAATTGAAATGATACATGATTATGAAAGTATATGTGAGTTAGTATTAATGGCCTACAGTTAGTCAATTAGAATTAAATGATACCATTCAAGTGACAAGTTAAGTTAATACATAGAAATTAGAATGACTAAACCTATGACTTGTTCCTTAATATGCCTATATAAAAAGTCAAAATTGAGTTTTAAGGTCTTCTAGACAATTTTTCCCTTTGTATTTAGTTTCTATAGTATCAACAATCAGACCATTTAAATATCTAAATCATGAGATATGAAAAAATGATCACAAGTTGCTCCAAAACAGGGGCAACATTAGGTCACCTTTTTCAACCTTAATTTCGAAGGTCAAAGAGCTCGAATTAAATCAAAGTCTCTTCTAGCAATATTTACCACTATATCTTAGGTTTTTTTATGAAACTATAATAACATAATTTTGGGGTCTTTAGGCTTAGTTATGGCTCAAACAATATGTCTGACTCAAATAAATCTTGGACAGAATTCCATTATACAATACTCTCTTGTCATATTCAACCAATCCTGGTCCAAAATAACACCAAAGCAACCTTCCAGAAACAACTATTAAAGTGTTACAAATAAAAGCTTAAATGGTGGCCAAGTGGGTTGCATACCTTGGTGTTAAGTGGCATAGTAAGCTAGTGACATCTTGGTGTTAAATGGCATCTTAAGCTAGTGACACCTAGCTAGTGATGAAGCAAACTTCTATTGGAATACTCCAACTCTCTTTATTCTTGTTTCCTCTTCACCAAAAACCTCCCATTTTCTCTTAATTTCTGCTGGAGTTTGGATCAATAACAAGAGGAAGTTTTGTATGTGCTGATTGTTTGGAAGCTTGGTTTAACTGGAATCTTGGAGTTGGATTTGAATTTTAGTAAGGTAAGCAAATACTAAACTCGGTGTCATGTTATAACATGTATTGTTGGATGTTCGATACATATATCTACAACTTTCATGAATGAATCGAATTTGATTTTTGTCATTGAGGGTTTTAAAAATTAGTTTGAAGTTGAGTTCTAGTTGCTGTTCACATTTGAGAGTAGTTTGTAGTATTTTGGGTATAACTATCGAAATAATGAATCAAATTGCATCAATTTTATTTTGTTAGAAATTTAAGACAAATAGGAACATGTGTTTAGAAGAATATATTGTCTAAAAATCTCAGTGTCTATGTCAAAATTGCCATACAAAACTAACCCAAAAACTTATCATGGAAAAATAAAAAGCAACTATTTGAAGATAGATTGAAATTCATCTTCCTCTTTCAATCTATTTTACATATCTTATAGTATGAATTTGAAGAAAATCAAAGAATAAAAGTTGCAGATATAGGTCTTTTCTTGATCTTAGTGAAAACAGTTTAAGAAAAAAGTGACTAAAGCTCGAGTTTTGCTTGTTTTCGAAATACTATCTGTGATAAACCCCTGTACAGGACGAAATTCTAATTTCAGTCTTTCAATCTATTTTACATATCTTTAGAACATGAATTTTAAGAAATCTAAAGAATAAAAGTTATATATATAAGGCTTAGTTTGACCTAAGTGAAAATGGCTTGATAAAAGAGTGACTAGAACTCAAGTTATGTTTATTTTCCTAGTACTGCCTGTAACAGACCCCTGTGCAGGGTGAAATTTTCGTTTCACTCTTTTGAACTATTTTACATATCTTTAGAGCATGAATTGGCAAAAACTCAAAGAATAAAAAGTGTAGATGCATATCTTAGCTTGATTTCAATGAACATTTCTTGATCAAGGAATGACTATAACTTAAGTTATATTTGTTTTTCCTATTATTGCCTGTGCAGGAACCTTATATTATTTGGTGTATTCATGAATGAATGAATTTCAAAAACTGATGTATGATCACTTGGATATAGGTTTTTTGTGAATTGAGAATTTCTGCGATGATATTGTGTTAATTTCGGACTGTCAAGCATCCGAGGAGTTTGATAATTGAGATCGTTGGAAGTGCTTTCTATTTGTGTGAATTAAAGAATATGTCATATTGAATAAACATGAAATAAAGTTGTATGTATTGCAATATATCCCTCACATAAGAATTCTGAAATGAATCAGTTTTATTTTAATACTGTTAAGTCCTAGTCGTGGGTATATAGGCATGCCTCTAAGGGTCTGCAGCTACTCCTGTGACACTTCAGTGTTTCCTGTTACTAACACTTTGGTGTCTCCTGTTATTGAGACATATGTCTCTCCTGTTTTGTGATACCGATCACGGTATCTTCTGAATTAGTCCCGTTATTCACTTCTATATAATAGATTAATATACTAACATGTTTTGTATTCTGTTCTATACTTAGTTTTGATCTAAATAAACTTTGTTATGAAATACCATTCTATTTTAGTCTAGATTATACCATATTCAGTTATGATATTGGTAAGTTTTGCTCTGAAGTAAATATGTAATCTACTCTGATATGTTATATGTTGTTCTTAGTTTCATGATCTTTTGGTTGATATGTGGATTGTTCTCGAATATGTGACTGTTTGGATGACTGCTTGTAACAGTTGTCAACTTATATCCTATTTAGTTTATTCCCCACTAAGCTTTATGCTTAGTACGGTGGTTTTACCCCCATGTAGGTTTAGATAGGAGGATTTGGAGTATGATACAATGACAAATGCGGGGGGTAACGAAGAATGTACTTTATTTT
>JAOXYD010020916.1:0-14624 GCA_028565735.1 Pinacopodium congolense
CACCAAAGCTTAACTGAATAAATTAGGAAAAGCAATCTGTAGCTCTTTTACAATTGATTGGAATTTTTCTAGGCCTTCTACATTAGCTTTTAGTTATTTATTTCTTAAATCATAAAGTTGAGTGTTCTCTAGATAATTGTAATCTGATTGACTTAGTACTTACATCCTATAAACTTCCTCATGGGATCGATACTCGGAATCTTAAATATACTTCACTTTATTGCTTGATTCGACCGGTACGCTTATAGAATGTTAGTCTCGAATTACATTGTTAAATTGTGCATAAAAGATAGATTAATTTGAGCTAATTTTATATGTGACCAACTGCAATCATTAACCTTTATTCCATACTTTTTCAACATCTTAAAGTACTCTAGTAAATCTTCTAGTTGATTTATTTTGATGATCATATGATCCACGTAGACCTCTATAGTTATGTTGATACGCTCACAAAATATGAAGCCCACCAGTATTTAATAAGTCATCCTTGCATTTTTTAATCCAAACAATATCATTTTGTGGTAGTAAGTCTCATTATGCATCAAGAGTGCTATTTTCTTTTCATCATGCTTCTATGTTCATATCTAGTTGTAGCTTGAATAGGCATTCAAAACACTTGAAAATCAATGCATTATTATGGTATCTACAAGAATGTCTATCCCTGGAAGTGGGTATCTATCCTTCTAGTAAACTTTGTTTAGGTCTATAAAATCCATACACATATAGCATTTATATTTAGAATTTTTTTACTATTACCATATTATCTTGAGTGTACTATCTCCTTGATAAAACCTACACTAAAAGGCTTATCTATCCACTCTTAAACTTCCTAATGTATTTCTCTTACAAAATTTTGCCTTTCCATCTTACAATCTTGGCATCGAGTCTCACATTTGGCTTATAGATTACCACACATTACTTTATATCCTTTATATATAAGGGAAAACATGCAAGTACTTACTTCTCTTTAAAAATTTCTACTGTTTAAGTGAGCTTCTCTTCATCCATGTCTAGTCCTATTCATAATATTATGCTACAATTCTCAATTCTCACTAGAACTTCTTGCATATTTTCAACTTCTTCATCCTCAGTTTCTTTCAAAATGACTCTAAAATTCATTTGCTTAATTTTCATCTATTAGTGTAGATTTTTCTTTACAATAAAGCCATATAATACTATTTTAATATTGGCTAGTTCCTCAAAAGTTTCCCTATGTATCTTTCTCTGGAAATTTCATAAGTAATTGACGTGATGATAAGATAGCTCTTGTTGTGTATAAGAAAGATCTATTAAAAATGGCATTATACACAATAAGTCTACATAAGGTACGAAATTCTAACATATTAGTAGTTTGGGATATTCTTCAATTGTAACAAGAAGGTATATTTTACCTTTAAGAAAGACTTGTCCTCCTCTAAACCTAATTAAAGAAAAAATACATAAGTTGAAGTCATTACAGATTACTCTAAAGGCCTTGTAATGGATAATGTCGATAAAGTTACTATTATCCAATAAATTTTGATTTTCAAAGTTTATGATGTTAATTTTGATGAATAGTGAGTCTTCATGAGGATTATAAATTCCTAATTCCTCCTCTTTGTTTAATACTCTATGGCATTTTATTCTTCATCTTTTGATCTTAAAATTCTCTATAATGTTAACCTAGAAATTGAGCAAACCTCTTCCACTAAGATCTCCTATAGTTGTCTCCCCTTCTCTAGTTTAAAGTCGCCATCTGCATTTATCAAAAGGTTACTATTTCTTATATGATAGAGGACTTCGCTAGTTAACCTCCTCATCCCTTATGAGAAATTATTCTAACTAACATGGTTACAATTTACAAATAGTACATCTGAGGTTTTTGCAATCTTTCATTTTATAATATATTCTTGGTAGATCTTGTGATAATTTTCTATTGCCTCATAGTGGCATTGGTCAAGGAGGATTCACCATATACTATTACCTAATAAAGTTTAAGAAATTATTTAGAGATAAATTAATCATAAAAAGCTTGACATCTTCTCTTCCTCCAAGTCTATCCTCTTTCTTTAATGTTTAGTTTCAACCGTATTTCCATTAGTAAGTCTGTTATGTTGCTTCTCTTATGTATGATATGCAAATTATTCTCCATGTTCGCAATGTAACCTATGTCTTAAGGATCTATTTAAGCATTTTAAAAATGACTCAAACCCCTTCGGATCAATCTATCTCCATTCTCTTTCCTAAATTTCTACAAAGTTCTAGGATTCATCCATCTATAAAGATTTCCATAAACTCTAGATTTGAGATTGGATATTTATATGTCAATATTGAGTTGCTTTATTAAGTATTGAAGGGTTCCACCTGAATATTGAGATATTTCAAATAATGTTATCAAATCATGATTTTTATGTCAGTTGCTAGAAAACTTAGTCTCAGATATGTTTTAGAATTGCCTAAAACTTTCTAGTGAGCCTATATTAGGTTTTCATTACCAGTCTCTTATTAGACCTGTCAAAATGGACAAAAAATGTGGCACTTAATTGCATCTATTACCTTATATAGATCCATTATAATATTGAATTATTTGGTGTGATCTCATAAATTTGTCATCCTATTATGGGCTTTAATAATGACAGCTTGAATTTTGATGGCAAAGTTTCCAATAGTATGTGTATAGTGAAAAGGATATTGAAATTGAAACATGCTTGATCTTATTCTTGCTTATATGACACATCAGGGTGATGTTCATTTGTGGTGGTATATTAAGGGTCAATTTGGAGTATTATTTTGATTGTCTAACATTTCTTGACATATTGGTTAGTTATGGTAGGTGATACAAAGGCCTACAAGGGACTCAAACTTTCACAGAAGTCTAGCACCAATACCTTTGCATGGAAATCTCACTTTAGTCTTTTTAATCAAGACTCAACCTTCCCCGACCCTCAAAGTGTTTAACTCTCACACTCGAAGTAAGAATGCTATAAAGTAATAAGAAAACAATATATAATAATGAACAAGAGAGACACAGTAAACACCGGCCTTTATATTAATTTCCCTAAAAGGAATATAAGCAATGCTTTCTTAGATGGATTAAGGATAGCAAGGCTCTAATGAGTAATATATAGGCATTTTAGCTTGAAGGACAATTTACAATCCAAATCCTAACTAAACTAAACTTCCTAATATCATGTCTATCCTTATCAGATTACATCACTTTTACCAATTAAATGATAGCCCCATCTAAATAGGACTCTAACTGATAAGATAGAATTATATCACAACTAACAAGATAAGAGTTTATATTTTACTAGGATTCAAATATCCTTATCTTTGAAGATCTCTACTATCTTTAAGTGTTTAATCCTACTGCAACTCTAACTCTTAGTACTAATGTTTATCATTCACATCATCGAAGATCTCCCCACAATCTCTATCCGTTGATGATGCTACGTGATCTAAGCTCAATGTCTCGCATAGCACACTATCTTAATTTAATGCCTATTATAATAATTCTATTAGTTGTGGTCCGTTCTTCAAAGCATACACTAAGTCCTTACTCTATCAAGTACTTAGCCTTAGACAAGTAGATTTCCATAAGGTCTAAGACTTTACTTAAATTTACACCAATTCTTATCCCACCCACCAACATTTGTCTTAGACTTTTTGCATGCCTAACCTACCTCATGCATTGATCTAACTAACCTTCCACCTAAGGCCTACTTTGAAAGGTTGCATAAAAATGCTCTGAATGTTGATGGTCTAGTAAACCAGCCCCACCAGCTGGATTGAAGCCCTTATCAAATTCGTCTAAAGGTAGGCATTTACCTAATCCTTGAATTGCCACAAGTTAATATGCTTCTTCATGTAGCTTCTGCAACAGGGTTTCCTTTCCATTAAATCAAGAACTCGTTCCTTTGAATCTTCTTATGTTGACCCATTATCCAGTGATTTAGGATCTTCTCCACTTGATTCTCAAACTGTTTCCTTAAAACCAATGGAGCTCGTTTCACTTGACTTCTATATAGATATGAGGCATCCTCATAGTAAGGTTTGAGAAAACTAACGTGAAAAGTAAGGTGTACCTTCAACTTCTCGGACAATTTAAATTTGTATGCCATGTTCCCCTCTTTTTCAAGCACTTCAAATGGTCCATCAAAATTTGGTACTAATCTGTGATGTACTTCTTTGGTCGAGATCTTCTTCCAAATCTGTAGGGTTAGTTTCAAAAAACATTTCTTGCCCATATGTAACTCTAATAATCTCCTCTGAAGATCTGCTTGCTTCTTCATCCATTAAAAGCCTTTTGAAGACTATCCCTTGTCGCACCTAATAATTCTTGCTTCTCCATCACAAACTTATATGTCAAAGGACATATACCATCTATCCTTTATTGTGAGATCTCAAGGGGAGTGAGAGGTTGTTAATCCAACATAATCTCAAAGGGACTTTTCTCTGTAATAGAAAATCTGTGCAAGTTATAACAAAATTGTGCAGTATCTAGTAAACTTAACTAGTTACATTGATGTGCACTTATATAATACCGCAAATATTCCTCCATCAAACCGTTGATCCTCTATGTTTTTCCATCCATCTATGAGTGATTTGTTATAAAAAAACTTCAAATTGCAACTCATTATATTGAATAAAGACATCTAAAACTGACTTGTGAACTTAACGTTTCAGTCAATCACAACATTTGCAGGGACTCTGAAATATTTGACAACATTCCTGTAGAACAACTTGGCTGCAACATCTAAGGGACAAAATACAGGAGCTGACATAAAGATTGCATACTTAGAGAATCTTTCAACCACCACCATGATTGATGCCATGTCATCTACCTTTGAAAACCTGCCAATGAAATCCATTAAGACCGAGATCAACGGTCTTCAGAGATAGATAAGGGTTATAACAAACCAGCCTCCTTCTTCCTCGTTGGCTTGTCCAACTAACACACTAGGCATATCTTGATGTAACATTCCACATTATTCTCCATCTTTGCCCAAAAGTATGAATGAGATAGGAATGCTAACATCTGTTAGACTCCCAGGTGACCAACCCACTATAAGTCATGCTTCTCCATCATCAATTGTTTTCACAATCCCCCAAAACTCAGCACATAGACTTGATTACTCTTAGTCATCAATAGTTCATCATCATCGAGCCAAAATCTATGAACAAACTCTCCTTAACTTCTGAGATTAACTTTTAATACACGGTATCTAATGAACCTGTAGCTTTAATTGACTTTAACAGGTTAGACTCCACCCTTGTGATCGAATAAAAGGTTACAAATACTATCTTTTGACTCAAGGCATCTACCACATTGTTGTGTCTTCCTGGTTTATCCTCTTATATAAAGTCATATTTAGCTAGAAATTCTTTCCACTATGCTTGTTTTGCAGACGTCTTTTGAGTTTTGAAAAATGTTATAGCAATATTATCTATTCAGATAATGAACCTGGTTCTTAATGAGTAAACTCGACATGCCTCAAGGCAATACACCACCACAAACATCTCCTTTTTAGGCGTTTAATAACACTACTTCACACAGTTGAGATTTTATCTCTCAAGTGCAACTAGATGGCTCTCCTGTATTAGGATTCCACCAATAGATTTGTCTGCTGCATCTATATTTACTTTGAACGGAAGATCTAACTTGATTAGCTTTACTATAGGTTCAGTTGAGATAGTAGCTTTAAGCCTTTTAAATATCTCTTGACATGCACCCAACAAACATCATTCTTACTTTTTCTTTAACAAGTTCATTAATGGCACTGCTTTCTTTAAGTATGCCATTATGAAGTGCTTATAATAGTTCGATAATTCGAGAAAACTCCACCACTCAAATATTGCCTTCACCTTTTTTAGATCCATCTTGACCTGACCTTTGCTCACTATGTGACTTAAGAATCTAATCTCTATTTCGGTAAACTAACACTTCTCCATCTTCATATAGAGCTTGTGTTACCTTAGTCATTTGAACACCAGCCTCAAGTGTTCCACATGAAGGTATGACTATGCAATTCAATTTGGCATGCCAACTTCCTATACTTATTGAAATGTTGTAAGTAGGTTCTACAATTGCTTGTGCCTTACTCACAAGAGTTTTGATTTCCATCGAGGTCTTGGACATCTTAAGATCAAATTTGTGCACCATCTTTTCTGTTAGGAAACAATGTGCTACATCATATCCAACATCGCAATCACATCCTTCCGATTAACCTGTATACCCATGTACATTATTTTATCAAAGGGAATAGACTCACCACTAACGCATTCAACAAGATGATTAAATTTAATATCGTGTCCTCTGAAGGTTCTCTGTCTTCTTTGGCTATCAATCATTAAGTTTCTCTTTTCTTGGACATTCTTTCACAAAATGTGGACCACCGCATAAGTAATAAGTAATTTTTCCCTTCTTAAAGGATGTCTCCCTACTGTTCGAGCCACCGTTTTACTTATTTATGCCTTTGAAATCTCCTTTCTTAGAGTTTTTCTTCTTTTTTTTCCCTCGGTCTTCTCTTCTTGGGCATGACCTTTACCCTTTTAAAAATTAGAAGGAGCTTACCTTAGATTTGTTCACCATTTAAAAGTCCACCAAGGCATCAATAACCATGATTGCATTAACTACGTCCTTCACATTTTGTCTCCACAGCTTTATTTGCTCCCAATGTTGTAACTCAGATTTGAAAAGCTTGTTTTCATTTAACATGTTATCAATATCAAGTATTAGAGAACTAAATTGTTTAACATAGTCTCTTACCAATCCATCTTACTTAAGTTTCTTCAAGGAATTTCTTGTGATTCAAGAAGTATTTATTATAAGGAATTAGTCCTTTCACTCCTTCATTAGTGTCCACATGTCTACAGGAGTTCTACTCGCGCTGATCTTGACATAGTTTCTCATTCTCCATTAAACTTGGCATCCCCATCTAAGTATATTATCATCATATTGACTTTCGTAGTATTAAGTACTTTAAAAGTTGGAAAGTATTGCTATATATCTCACAAGAAATTATCAAATACCTTGACATCCTGCACGCCTTTGAAAACCTTATGTTCTCACACTTTCACTACTAAAAGTGTTGGTGATAAGCTTTCCATAAGACCAGCATCTTGGGTTATAACAGCATGCCTTTAGATTGTAATCTCGAACTGGGCATCCTTATGTGCCTTTAACAATTCCGTCACTTATTGTTGCAACTACCAAATCTTATCCTTAATCATATTAAATCAAGATTGATAGGATGTGACTTCTTCCTTTCCCACAGGAATCAGTCATATGAGTGCCTCTACCCTGGTCATTTATTATGTTAAATTGCTACCTCCTACTATTTTGATATTAGGCTCTAATACTAGTTGATACAAATGCCTACAAAGGACTCAAACTTTCATCCAAATCTAGTACCAAAACCTTTGCACAATAATCTTGCTTAGGTCTGTTTAAAGAAGACTCAACTTCCCTACCCTCAAAGTGTTTAATACTCACACTCAAAGTAAGAATGCTATAAATTAATAAGAAAACAATAGGAAACAATAAACAAGAGATATATGGTAAACACTAACCTTTATATTACTTTTCCTCAAAAGAACATAAGGAACGCTCTCTTAGATGAAATGAGGAAAGTAAGGTTTGAATGAGTTCTATATAGGCACTCTTCGCCTCTAAGCTAAGTTAAAATCCAAATGCTAATTAAACAGATCTACCTAAGATCATGTTTATCCTTATTAGATTACATCACGTTGGCCAATTGGATGATATCTCCATCAAAATAGTATTCTAACTAATAAGATAGAATTATATCACAACTAACAAGATAAGAGAATTACATCACAACTAACAAGATAAGAGTTTACATTTGACTAGGAATAATACATCCTTATCCTTGAAGATCTCTATTATCTCCAAATGTTTTGTCTTACTGTAACTCTAACTCTTAATGCTGATGATTATATGCCACATCATCTAAAATCTGCTCATAATCTCTATCCATTGATGATGCTGAGTGATCTAAGTTAAAAATTCTTGCATAGTACATTAGCTCAATCTAATGCTTATCTATAACAAGTCTACAAGTCGTGGTTCTTTCATCTAAGCATACGTCAAGTACTTAGTCCATCAAATACTTAGCTTTGAAAAGTTAATCCATACAAAGTCCGAGACTCTACCAAAATTTGCACCAAGGCTGACCCCACTATCCTATGTTTGCCTTAAAATTTTCATATGCATCGCTCATGAATTGATCTAACTAACCTTCTAACTAAGACCCGCTTTGACAGGTCACTGAGAAATGATCTTAATGTTAAAGTTCTAATAGTAGACCTCATCTTATACCAGTTTAGTTTGTTGAGTACCTTAAGGGAGTTTAGACCTATTTTTATAAGTCTTTACATGCCAAGGTCTAGACTAGAGAGTTTTGATTATGGTTAGTATCTGTTATCGTATGCTTTCAAACATTATTTAAAGGCTTAAAAAATCAAAGTTAGAAGGTAAATATGCTGGTGGAAAAAGTGGACCTATTGGTCCTATATTTTGTTAAACAAAAAGGATGTAGGTTTATGATCATCAAATATATGTTTCTTTTATTGACTAATCACAATCCTATGGTGAGCACTAAATGATAAATTATAATTTTAGTAGGCTTGAATTCTTTAGGCCTAATTTTAGGCTTAACTGTTCAGATTTAGGCCTAATTTACCGAGTTGGAAATGTAGTTAGAATCTAGCTTATGGGATTCATCTCCATAGACTTATAGAATTAAGTGTCAAAATGTTTTTTGGAATTTGGTCTCTGATAATCAAGTTTGTAAGATTACAAAGAGGAATATATAATATTTAGTGAATAGGGACCTCATTCTTAGAAATAGTGATTATTCTTCTAATGACTTATAGATATCTAAAATAGTTCCACTTGTCTTTGTCTTATGCAATAAGGATACTTAGCTTATTAAGCCATTTGTTTAACTTTAGTATATAAGCATTTAATCCATAGATCGCTTTCATTTTTAGTCAATTTAGGATATTTTTCAAAGTTAACACTACTTTCTCATATATAGTGATGAACATTTATGTACAAATTTTGTAAGATTATAATTTTCATGTTGATTATTAGGTTGGACAAGTAAAAGATCAAACATTATAATATGAGTGACATCAATGTCATGATAACATTATGCCTAACTAAGACCTAAAAAGAAACTTAATTGGAAGAATATTTTTAAGGATAAGGCTTATTATTTTATTGTTTCAAGCCTTTTCATTAAAATTTTTGTGCCCAAAGTATAGGATGAGTTGAATACTTCCTTTTGCTTTGAAATTTGATCTAAAGTGGACCTCTGCATTTACAACCTAATCCTACAAGGATTAAAAGTTGTCATAACTCTTAAAGCAAGGGTAAATGTAGTGGTTAAGGATGGTAATTGGTATTGCAACTTTAGGAGAGTTGAGATGCTGCAAGTGCATCTACCTATGTGTTCTCTAAACTGCCATTTAGAGGATAGTCCGATATGGTCCAAAAATTCATTAAGGAATTATACAATCAAGCTATGTAAGGATTTTTTATTGGACTAGTCATTTAGGGTTCCATGATCTAACTCGTGATCTAATGTAGTTCCATACAAATTCAGACGTCCTAAAGTAGCTTTTATCTTATAACTAGCAATCAAAAACAAGTTAACTGTTATGCACAAGTACAAAGGAAGCACCAATGGGAGAGATCTAACTTATACACTATGCAAGGTTCAAAAAGGAATCTAGGAATCACTTGTTCTTCTTATGCCCTTACTCAAACTCCATTTGGTTAACTGTTCAAATTAATTACAACCACTTCATACATTTAAGTGATAGGAGTTCAACCATTACTTAGGTTTCATATGTATAGGGATTACAAAATGATGACTATGCAGTCTTCAAGTAAGGTTAAGTGATTGCGTATATGCCATTTGGGAGAGAAATAATTGAAATTTTAAAGATGTAAGCTTAGGGGCCGTTTGATTAAGCTTTTGGTTATGGTTTTTAGTTATGGTTGTTGCATTTTTGTATTGGGTTTTGTGTATTTTTATAGATTTTTGTGTTTTCTGTCTTGATTTCTGTGCTATATTAGTGTTTTTTTATTTCTGTGATGTTCTTTATTGATTTTTGTGTTTAAAAATTTCAAAAACCAAATCCGAAAACTAAATTCGAATCAAACGAGCCCTTAGATAACAAGTCCTTTGTTTTAGGTACCCTTTCCTGGATAAAAGAGTTGATTTATGTGCAATTGATAAACCTAGAACTATCCCAAAATATGCTTAACCACTGGAGGTTCTGATTTTATACAAAAATTAGGTAAAGAGTTCACCCTTCTGATGGAGCCTTGAATAAATGTTCCTAGGTGTAGATTCTACACTGATTGAAGACTTATGTAGCAATAATGTTAGTAGTGTCATAGATCCTTGAAGTTCTTATTGATGTAATCCTATAAACATAATGTGATTTAGTACTGAATGCTTTATACTATGAAGGAAATGGAACCTTGTAGCACCTTGGTGCTTGCTTTCTTATTTAATTTATTTATTTTAAATTTCAAAGCAAATTTTTTTATGTTTAATTGTATTTTTTCACTCTCTTAATTATAACAAAGTATTATAAGGAAGATAAAGATTGTTCTAAATTATTTTAATTATTTCTTATAGATAAAAATCTTTTAAATGATCTTTTATCTTAATTATCATAATAGATAATAATTGTCATTATAATTTAAGGGAAAAGTTATAGAAAAATCACTTGATGCAATAGCTGTTACCTAGTTTCTTTTATGTTAAGTTTTTAGAAAGAAGGTGCGTTCCTAATATTTCATTAAAATTTTTAATGTTCTTTAGTATGATTTACTAATTAATTAAGAGAAGCATTGTAAGGAATATGGAAGTAGTTTACCCTAACTTTTATCACCTTTTATAATTAAAAATCTTTTAAATGATATTTCATGTTCACTATCATTGGAAATAGATGCCATCATTGAAGAATGTGAAAGTTATAGAAAAGCCACTACATATCATGGTTATTACATGGTCTATTCAAATTTAGTTTTTAAAAAGTGTCATTGACATTTTTTTATTGGACTTTAAAAAGAGAATAAGTGGATTTCAATGGATATTTGGACAAAAATAATTGAAGTCATCGCTTTACTTTATTAAAGAAAGACAAAGAAAAACTTGAAAATTTTTTATAGGAATGATAAAACTAACATAATAAGTTTAAAGCCTAACAGGGGCACTTTAAGTTAATTTTGTTTTGATGAACTTTTTCTTGCATCAATGATGTTTAACCCCACTTTTCAAATTTCTAAACTTTGACTTTTATTTACTTTCACTACACAAATGAATAAAAACAAAGATAATTGAGAAAAGATAAACATAATGAAAGGAAATGTTAAATTTTGATTTTATGAATAAGAAATAAAGGGGATGGAATTTTAGATTTATTTATAATAAACTAAAATCTCCTATCACCTTTCCTACTTGCACATTGAATATCTAACATTATTTGAACAAATATGAGGCAGATCCATACCAACAATGAAAGAACACTAATAAAAGCACGAAAGAAGATACAAATGTGTCCAAAGCTTAATCTTTCCAAACTTATGAAAGAAGTTACGATTCTTCTCTTCATGCAACTATAACTCAATCTCTTGTTCCAAATAATGACAAGCTCTAATTTATCAAAAGACTATAATCCAAATGTTGGAATGTAACCACTTATGCTCGAGTACGCAATCAAAACAACGGCAATTATTTGTCCACATTTCCTTACTTTCATAAATAAATAGGATAAGGATACGATTATAAATATCCTTTTGAAACATAGTGATTATAAATATCTTGTTGAAACATCTCAATAAAAAACTATACTCCAAAAACTATTTCAACAAATTAGGACACGTAAGTAATAAGACTAAATAAATCAAAACATTTTCAACACATTTAAAATTTTATAAACTTACCCTCACACAATGATCTGCTAGTATCACCTATACCTTAAATCTAGTGATAAAAAGAATGAAGGCCTACCACAACTTTGCAACATTAAATTTGATGTTAGGTAACTTTTGATAAATTAATTAATATGGACTGTCATAATCTAATGCCAATTTCATCTTAAGTATATGTATGTGACAATTGAGTGATTTATGGGACAGACATTACATTACTAACCTTACCATGGGCCCTTAGATCCATTGACCAATCTCACGTAAACCTACCTATTGGGGTTGTTGTCCACTACAATGTGTTTATTTTAACCTAATTGATGTATTCTTAAGACATTCTTGCTTACATTAAAAGGGGTATTGTAGTGGTATGAGATAGAGTTTTGTGAATCAGATTCATGGAACTCTAGATCTCCTATTTTGTATTATGGTTTAGTCTTGTGTAGTAGCAATCTATTGAGGAATTATGATTTCCAATCAACTTTCAACATCTTTATTAGGCATTATTCTAACCATATTGTTTATACATGCTTTAAAGCAATGTAATCTTGTTATTATCTTTGTTTAAAATTTATAACAATTGATATTAGAGATAGACCTATAAGTTTTGAAACTGTTACTTTTTCCTTCATTGTTATTATTATTATTATTTTAATCTTCATATTATTTTATATCCATTTTTTTGAACTCTCGATAACAGTGGATTTTTTGGCATAAATACTTCATATGTTGTTCATACATTCATCAATACATATTTTAGATAAGATTTTGTATAAAAAATTATTGAAATATATGAGTTTTTCGAAGTTCCATCCATGGCTCAAATTTTTTGTTCTTAGATATGCTTTTTAGGTTGGTTTTTTATTAAAATAGATCTTATAGATCACTTAATCTTTGAAAGAGGAGTAAATGGCTCTAACATGGTTGAAAATAGCTTTTTTGATTGTTAGATATAGTCTGGTTGAGTCATGGATAACTCACGGGTAATTTGACCAAGTCTACAGATTGAAGATGAAGTATTTACAATTATGCCATCTCATATTATTTATAATTTTTCCATTATAGCTTATTTATAATTTTGGAATCTCAAATTATTTATAGTTTTATCTTTAAAATTTATTTACAAATTTGTCACTATTTTATATACATAGTTATGCCCCTATTTATAAATTTATAGCTTTGTTCTTACTTTTAAATTTATATTTTTCCATTAATAAAAATAACAATAATTTTAAAAATTATTAAATATTAAAATTATGTCATTATCATTTTTGGGTTTTTTTAGCATGATTTGCTTATAAGTCAATTATATGTTTTATCGAATTACATGATAACTTAGCCATATTTTAAATGACTTTATATGTTTTTTTAGTAGTTATCCTTTATTTAATATAGAAATTCTGTTTTTTATCATGTTTTCTATACAGTTAATACTGTATACTTATGAACTTAACTCTTTTAAGTTTAGATATTCTAATTTTTTAATATATTTTCTTTCAATATTAATCAATTTTTACTAAGATTCGAACAAGTAATGAATCCTATCAATAAGTTCATTGTTTGGTAAGATTATTAGATAGTTGAAGACAATATATTGAAAGTTATGAATCGACACAATTTTACAATCCTATCGATAGTAACTTGATGCATTTGGTTGTGATCTTGAATATAATGCTCTTACTTGCAAATGAGTCTTTTTTTTTTTTTTTTTTGCCTTAACAGGCTCTAGCATTTTATGATCACTATTGTGGATCATTTTAAGGAAGTTGGAGAAATAGTGAATAACATGATCCTATATTATAAACATATTAATGTTGCTCTTATGATTTTTTCTTCATCTTTGAGTAGTCCTTAATTCTGTACTATTTTGAAGCTTAATAGGATTAATCATAAATAATAGGTTAAATCTCTTATAATGAATTTAACTATCATGAAATTGGATATGGCGTTGAGAGAAGACTCCCCCCCAAAACGCAATAACGAGACTTTTATTAATGATAAGAAGCTTTTATAATGAATGAGAGTACTCAAATCGATCTTGTTTAATGATCATGAGATATCATATAGAGGACTCTATATGTGATAACGTTCTAAAAACTGAGAATTCCAAGGAATTTCTTTAAACCATCAACAAGAAATGCAAGAAGTTCTCTAAGAATAAAAACAGTGAACTCTTGAGCACTCTAAATTCCACAATTTATGATAGAATTAGTGGGATTAGAGAGAATATTTATATAATTGTGGCTTGTTATTGTAATATTAAGGCAACTATTATAGAGCATGATTATAACTATATTACATGGTTTATTATGGGGTCTCTTACATCTCAGTTTGATTCTATTAGGTTAAGTTACAATGCTCTAAAAGAGCAATAGACCATAGAGGAGATGACTACCATTCTTGCTAAGGAAGAGGTTGACCTAAAAAGGGGAAGGGAAAGAAGTAGGGCAGTGGTAAAAACTAGAATTATAATGGTAAAAAAAAGGAAGCCTTTACCAAATAATACCAATAATAATAAGCCTTTTAAGAAATAGAATATGGGTAATAAAGGAAATCCAAAAGGAGTTGTCTTAACTGTAAGTCCTATGGCACCTAAGAGGGGGGTGAATTGGGTATTAAAAAACTTTTTGCAAACTCAAACTATCAACTTAAATCAATTGGAAAACTAAAT
>JAOXYD010020927.1:0-14623 GCA_028565735.1 Pinacopodium congolense
TTTAAAATTTTTAAATTTGGAAATAAAAAATTGAAATTAATAAAATAATAATTATGGTTAAACAGATAATAAACCGTCGATTAAATCGTAACCGGCAGTTCTTAAATAGTAACTTAAACCGTACACTTGCGGTTTGGTTAAGGTTTATAGATTTTCATAAGCCGTAACCGGCGATTTAATAACCGTGGTCAGATCTAATTAAGAGAGAAGCCACCAGACGAGATAAAAATTTCAATAATGAACCGTGATTATTATAATAAATAATTACTTTTATATGGTTTAAAGCTTGGCAAAGAGACAAAAGTTTTTATGGTGCTTTGCATGTGTTATGATGGCCTTTGTATATCATATCATGTGACTGGGGACATTTCATAGGGATCGTTATGTGAATTAGGATAGGATGTTTAGTATTCATTAAAAATTGAAAGCGAAACATATGTGTGATAAAGTGAGCATAATTTTTCACTCTGCTAGCTTCATAACAATAAAAAGATTAAATTGTATGAGTGGTACTAGTAGTCATTTAAGATTGTGATCTAGCCAAGTATTTAGGGGTAATGTTCACCTTTATATTAAAATGCTAGATGACATCTCAAACAAGCTAAAAAGAGTAACCGAGGGTCATTCATGATAAGGTGTTTACCCTCAAGCTAAAAGACGAGGTGAATACTAAAAATTACTCGAAAGAATAAATTGAGTTGTGTTTTCTTTTTCTTTGAAAAATACTTGAGCAATTTTTTATGATGATTTATATGAAACTACTTAGATGCTTCATATTTGACATAATGGGTTGCATCTTTACTAACAGTTTGTATGGTATGTGATGACAATATTTTTTTCATGATAAATTTGTGAGGTGTGCAATAGATCAAAGACATTGGTTGATATTTGTTTGTAGTCAATTAACTTTTAACTTGTGATTAAGATTGTTTTGAGTGGAACATTTAAGTCATTATTTAAGGACAAGCAACAACTTAAGTGTAAAGGTATTAGATAATATTTAAAATACATATCATTTAGATATTTTTTTTCTTATCTTAGGTTTGAGGGATTATTCTATTTGATTTACATGCATCTTGATTGATTCTTGTATAAGATGTTGCTTATGTTATTTTCAATCTATGTTCATATTTTTATAGGACTTTGGTGGTTAATTGGATGCATTTTTAAAGTTAAAAAAGATGTGAAATTAACTTGAGAAGCAAGGGTAGCAAGTTAAAAGTGTCACATATCAAAGTTATAGGATGATCGAAGAAGAATGCATTACAAAAATGCTAAGAGAAGAAAAATTAGAAGGATTTACATCCAAGCTCATGGCCATGATCCTAGCTATGAATTATGAAGCTGTAAATTCTAGTAGGTTTCATGCCCTGGCTTAAAACTGTGAGCCAAGGCACAAGTGGTATTGAGCCCTTGCAATTTTGTTTTGATCATGTCTTTTCTTAAGGACTTTAAGATCTTGGAATGTGAAGAGCCATCCTAAAGATTTAAAAGTCATTCAAAAGACATCTTATAAGGATTTTGAGAAAGATTAAGGGATAAAGTTAGACCAAAACTCATGGAATTTAAGATTAAGATTAGATTTCACAAAAGAATCATTAAGGAGACAAGAGATTCAAGAACTAGGACAATGCATTTCTTCGTTCCTTCTATTTTTATGATTGTTGTTGTCTTCATAATGTTTAGGAACTAATTTTCTTGTAGGATCTAGATTATTATGAACCTTAAGATGTATTTTTTTATGATTCCCTTTATTTGATATTAAAATTTCAAATTTTAATTACATTCACTTATTGAGTTAATGAAAATGGTTTTTGATTATTACGTGAACATGAACTTAAATTTCGATGTTGTGATTGCATATGTGTAGAATGGGAAATCAAACATATGATTAGATAAATCCATAAGTGAAGCATTTTACATGAAGAATTACAAATAGGTTTACATTGGATTTCTAGATTAGGTGTGAACTTAATTAAAAAAAAAAGAACATTTCATTGAAAATATTAATGCATTTAATTAATATATAGAGATATAGAGAACTTTCGGTTATCTTATTAAATTGAATAGAAATTATAAAACTTAAGGGAGAGGGTAATTTACCATAGAGAACCTATGGTTTATGATAATCTAGAGAATCTGTTGAATAAAGGTTAGATGTTGAATAAGAATGCATCTTAGGAGGGTTAACTATTTAGATCCTAACTTCATTATTACTTAGTAATTCTTAGGAGTTTGTCGGATTCATATTTAGTTATTGAGTCTATTTTCATTTTTAAATCAGTCAATAAACTATTGAGTACGTTAGATAACAAGGATAGAAATTCTCTAATAGTTACAATCCTCATGGATCGACAACCTAAACTCACAATAATTGTACTACATGACAATAGGTGCACTAGCCTAGTTTTGTATTTTTAGCATTATTGTTTGAGATTTTTTGGTTTTCATTTATTTAAAACTTAGGTACTCTTTCCACGCATCATAACTCATAAACTTTAACCTTTTATTAATATGAAGCAAGTGGAGTAAAAAATTTTGCTCACTTATTTAATATACACACACATTTTTTCCACATATTTAAACTACACCGTATTCCAAATTCACATAAAAATCCATATAAAATACCTTTAAGAATATAATATTGTATAAAAGGGTCACTAGACATAAGCAATTCATATAAAATAAAAATAAAAGTTAAGGGTTATAAATCAATCTATCGTTATTCAATGTTCACTAAATCAAAAATATTAATTGTATTGAAATACCACAATTAACAATCAACTAATAATAAAAATCATTTTAAGATGAAATATGCAAGTAGTCATGCTTAACTCCTAATAATTCAAGTTTGTATGGTATATAAATAACAAAGTTGTCTTCCCTTCCATATTTAAGTCAAATTGTCCTTAATTTGAGTATAAAAAAAATAAAGCACAATAGTATAAGATAAAAGAGAATAATACTTCAGTAAATGTTTAGGTCTAATTAAAGGCATAATTGGGAGAATCTATTCCATACAAATGCTTGCTTTGGAGAAGAGAAATCTAAGCTTTCTTTCAATTCCATAATATCATAATTAAGAACAAGCTTTATTACTAATGGTTAAATCAAGATTAAATAAATAACATAAAAATAAAATCTTATAAATATAAAAATTTAAACATCTATAATGAAATAAAAATAAAAATAAAGAAAATAAAATGCAAATAAATAAAAGAAAAGAAAATAAAACTTGGTTGCTAAGTCTCGCTCATATGTGCATCTATCAAGCTTCATTTATAGGCCATTATCTTTATTTTCTTCAAAATTTCTGCAATTAACATTAAAACAAGTGTAAATAACTATATTAATTCCCAACACCCATATTTGATAAGAAATATAATCACTTATAAGCACAACAATGATCACACAATAGGTAATTACAACAAAAGCACTCAATTAGGTAATGCGTTTTCTAATTATTTAAGATTCTTAGTAACTATACTACAGTATGATAGGTGAACTAGCCTAATTATGTGGTCTTAGTTTTTTTAATTGAGATTTGGATTTATTTTTATTAAAAATTTAGGATTGTTTGAACACACATATGAATAAAGAATCAATTTCACACAATAATATTAACCTATATGGAAAAGTAAGCAAATCAACTCTTAACACATGCTATGGAGCACACCGCCTAATCTTCAAAAAATTGTGATTTTGTTCACTCATTTCATGTTCCAAAGCCTATAAACTCATTCTTAAACAAGAATTATTAATAAATGAGGAAATTTAACAACCAAGACTGATAAGAAATTAAAAAAAAAGAACATGAATCATAAAATCAAATGCAAATGCAAAAAAATGAGACATGCTAAAATACAACCTTAAATGTAAAAAATTCTAAGAGTCAAAGTAAAAAGCAAGTAAAAGAGATAGGGTATAAATTGGTTTGCCTCCTAATAAGTTCTTTTTTTTAATGTTGTTGGCTCAATGACATCATTGAGTTCATATATTTTCAATTTTCTTATTCCAAGCGTGTTTTTTCTTCTTGGCCTTTCCTTTAAAGCTCTCAACATCGTTGCCATCTTCTTTCCTCCACTTATCAAGCTCCTTCAACTTAAGATTAGATTTCTTCTCTATCCCTTAGTGCTCTTGGCCAATTTCCTCATTAACAACTTGAACTCTAATGGATTTTACGTTGGCTTCCCCTACAAAATACTTAAAGTTCCATCATTATACATTTTAAAGAAGAAGAATTTTATTGTACATTAAAAGATGAGTTAACTATTTTAGAATTAAAGAAAGTAATGGATTCATCTTCAATCTTAAGAGTCAATTTATTTTCTAAAACATCAATTAAATCTCTTAAGGTTTCTAGAAATAGCCTACCTAAGATCAAAGGTATCTCATCTTGATCCTCCATATCTTAGATTATGAAATCAATAAGAAATATAGATTTATCCACTTTTACAAGCCCATCCTTAACTATACCCATCACGCATAAGCATAGCCAGTTGAAAGAGGTGGGGAAACCCCTCTATAGGGGGCATATTCCCACTATTTTTTATTCATTCAATGCTTTGCTTGTGGATTAGAAATGCTGTAAGGTAAGCCCAGATAGATATCAGCATAGCTTCGTAATTAAAGTTCTCTTACATCTACTTTGAAAGCGAGAGCTTAAGATGTATCCATTATGAAAGGGATCTTTTCAAATCAAGATATAGAATATGCAAAACAAATTTATTTCCAAATTGAATACTCATCCTAATGGTCTTTATAATCTCTAATCCAAATTTATGAAACATGTTATGTGACATTAAATTTATTCCAACCCCTAAATCAGTTGCATGCTACCAATGGTATAAGGAATTAAAAAACACCCTGGATCTTTTAATTTTTATGGTAGATTTCTCACAACCATTGTTGCACATCCCCATTAATCATCTTTTTTTAAGATTCATTTGCCTTTTTAGTTAAAAAGAGATCATTTACAAACTTAGCATATTTTGGTTCTTGTAAAAGATATTCCATAAAAGGCATGTTAACACGTGAATTCTTAATAGGATGTAGAGATTTACTTGTAATTGCCTCTTGTTTATCCATGTATAGCTTACTAGGATATGGAATTCATAACTTGTACTCCTCAACTAGTTTCTTATTCTTTTCTTCTTCAACATTCTTCTTTTAAATCCTCTCTTGTTAAGCTTCCTCCCCAGTTTTTAACTCCTCAATAGCCTCTTCCTTCTCAGGATTTCCAACTTCTTCTCTAACTGGAGATGCCTTTTTATCATATTTTATTTATACCATGTTCATTTACTCTCTTAGAATCTTTTCAATGTTTCCTGGGAAGGTACCTAGTGATTTTTCTTACACGTTCTTAGTTATCTGACCCATTTGAATTTCAAATTTTTTTATTAAATCCTTAATAATTTAGAACTGAGCATCTAAGGTAATGATCTATTTGATAGAAGCTTCTAAAAAATTATCTACCTAGGTTATTATTGTTGGTGTTGAAAACTTAGAGGATGGTTTTTTCTTTATTAGCCATGACTCGATCATGAAAAATTAGGGTGATTTCTCCACTTTGAGCTATAGATATTACTATATGGGTTAATTTTTTTCCAACGACCTGACACTTACGATTGAGGTGTCCTCTCCCACAAAAATCACAGCTTATGAACTAATCTAATGTAGATGTTTTCGTCATACTATCCAAATTTGATTTAAGGGCATCAAATTTGGCTTCCAATAAGTGACTACATTAATATTGTAAACTCCTCCATTTGGCTTAGCCTTTTAGTGTGTAGTACACCTTTACAAAAATATTTTCAATGAGATCTAGATAGGTCCCCTATAGTTAATTAAACTCTATTTCCAACTTCTCTATCCATTATTGATTATAACTTGGCTGGTTAATGCTCAAGTTTCACAATATTCCCAGAAATTTTCTGCCTTAATATTCTATAAAAAGTTCTCTCAACTTCAGAATCAAGTGTTAATAGATTTGCATATTGACTTCTTGACATACAACTAAGCACCTAACTTGAAAATCATAAGACCTAGAAAGAAATTAAGAGATAAAGAGTACTTAATAGAAAAATAAATATGTAGAAAATAAAACAAAAAATACTGAAAAAAATAGTTAGTATAATGAAGACCACAATTTCCTATTATCCACTATCAATTCCTGACAACAACACCTAAAATTTGATGGTTCGAGTTTAAGTATACCTATAAATTTTAAATAAAATAAAATCCAAAATCTTAAAATGAACAATACTAAGATCACAAATAGGACTGTTTTTATCATATTTTAGTATAGCTACTATATTTATCATATTGTAGTAGAGCTACTAAGTCTTTGGACTGTCGTTCCCACGAGGACTATAATGAATTATTATTAATTTTTCTCTCTTCACTATCTAACCTATCCAAATTAATGATTGATTTGATAATAAACTAAATTAAATAATAATTAAATTAAAATAGCAATAAACAAATGATTTTAAAGCAAATTCACTAGATTTAATAAGCAATCAAAGAAGCTAGGTCCTATGCTAGCTACTCCACTTTGGTTGCTTTTATTATGGTTTCTCTTCTTCATTTTTCCCTTTGTTTCAGCAGTCCCTAGCCTGGTTGCTTTTGGTATTTTTTCTTCCCATGTCCTATTTTAGTTCAAGGTTTTTTTTTACCATAACTAATCATTTTTTTCTTTTGATAATTCTTAGGTTTGTCTAGGCTATTTGGATATCTTGTATATATCTGTTTCTTTTGTTTAATCTACTTATTTAAAAACAATAATTAGAAGTTCTCTTTAATTGATATACTAATTGGAAGCATTAAATCAATCCATGGAACCTATTATTTTAATTAAATTCACACTTAATCTAGAAGTCTAATGTAAATCTATCTCTGGAACTCTATGCAAGACTCATTACATATTGATTTATCTATTCATATAGATAATTTATCAATTTAAATACATGAATTCAAATTTAGAATTGATGAATCAAATATAGAATTGACACTTATGTTTGTATAGAAATCAAAATCAATTCATTTATTCCATAGATAAATAAAAGTACAAAAATCTAGAAATTCAACATTGAATCAAAGTACAAATAATTAACTTTACATCTTAGGGCTAAACACTTAGATCCTTTAAAATTTTAGTTCCTAAATATGAAAAAAGAAAAAATAACAATCACAAAAGAATAAGGGAGTTGAAAGCTCATTCTCATAATGCTCGACTCCTTGAATCTTCTATGACAAGTACTATAATTTAATCTTGATCTTTCAATCTTGATGTTTGGATATAATCTTCTCCTTTAGTTTTCTCAGAAACCATGTAAAGTTGATTTATAATTCACCCATGGTCTCTTCGTGGCACCTTAAACTCTCCAAGGATTAAAAGTTTTCAAAAAATACCTAAAATTGCACTTAAATAGAGTTAAGTGTCCCATGGCCTGGCAGGGCAAGGTGTGAAAATTATCTAGAAAAGGTCACAGATAACACCTTGTTCATAACACCTTAGGTAGTTTTGCTTTCTTGGTGTTTTTCTCCAAAATTTTGCTATAGCATAGGCCATAGCCATGTGATTAGTTTTGGAACTAAATGACTTGATATTTTTCATCCTTATTTTGATTCCACATCTCATGCAGTTTTATAAATGCATCAAATTAATCACAAAGACCTATAAAAATGTACATATTCATTGCAATCATTATAAGAAACATCTTATTCAAAATTTAACCAGTTAAGAATCAAATTCATATAAACATCACTCTAAAATCTAGGATTTTAACTATGAAACCATACTTTAAAAGTGTATAGATTGTGTAGTATGAAGTAATACCTATTAATAATTTGACTAGTGGGATTTTTATGCCTCAGTAAATTGAGTAGTAGCACAAACCAATTAACCGGTGATACATTCAACTGGTCAACTAGTTGCTCAAAATTTCTAACGGCTAGTTACAGACATTAAAATTTCAACTAATTTTTATTAACCAACAACTAGAAAAACCTTCTAACATCCATTTAAGCTCAAGAAAGTTATAAATAAGAGTTCTAACATGTTTGGGACAATCTTTATGCAATCTTGGTTAAATTGTGAGCTTACAACGTGATCTATACCAAAATTTCAAATTTTCTTGTGTTCATTTTTAATATCCATCTTTCAAGCTTGAAATATGATTTTTAATAATTCAATCTGTCATTTTTTTTGTTTGACTGAGCTTTCAAGCGGTTTATAACTCATAATTTTCATCTTTAAAAGCATAAAAACACTTTAATTATTGAGCTTTAAGTGAAATATCATTGAAGGTGTATTTGGTTCCTCTAAAGGGGATTTTTCAATTAATCAGTAGGTTATCCTTATATAGGATCCTTTTTCCCTTGAAAAAAATTAACTAAAGGTTCTTATTTAGCTTCCAAATTAAAGATTGTGATTGTTAATGGTTCTTGTTCACCCAAAGAAGAAGATTGTAACTTGTTTAGTGATTTAGTTAAACTTCTAACATCAATGTTAGAGAGTGGATTAGGCAATTGTTTTTATTATCAAACCACTATAAAATTTGGTGTAACTTATCTTCCTTGAGCTATAAAATTATTGACTATTTGATTTTTATTACTATTTATAATATGAACATTTTTGGCATGTTATTTTAATTGAATCTTGTCAGCGGTGTGCTCTACCTTAGTAATATCTCAAATTAATCTGAATTTCTACCTACATCAACCTATAGACAAGTATTCCCATCCCAAGTAATATAGTGGGACTAAATGGTCTAAGTGTCACCTCAGAAGGATTAAACTATAATTACAAAGTCACTTATATTATAATAATCTTAAAGTAATCTAAAAAATCCAATTGATTGATTAATTAAACTAAAACTATTCAATTAAACTAACTCACTTTCAATTAATGAAAACAAATAACATCCAGTTTAGATAATTACTGAACCCAAATGTATAACTAAGGTTTTCAGTGTTCGATGATTTAATTAAATTAAAGATTGATTGGAATGCCTAATTTAAGGTATCTTCCCTAAATCAAGACACAACTATGGTTAAAAAAAATTCCTTATCTTTATCGATCCTATTTCCTAGTTTGATCATACAATGAGCTTAGGTGATATGCTTAAACATCAAGAAGTTTATTCTTAGAATTCCCTATTTCATAATTAAAACCCTCCTAATTAACCAAAGTTTTATCATTCACTTATTTAAATTATTTTGTTTGATGAATTTTCCAATACTAAGGTATAATTCTTGGATCCTTAGTTATGTATGAATCTACATAAAGAGTCTAGCTTTTTACAGATAATTAGAAACTTAAATAAATAAAGATTAGCATCCAATTTCATGCAAAATCACTCAATTATCTACTAACATATTCATAGCTAGTAGACAAATTTGTTTTACATATTAATTAAAGAACACAAAATATGAATCATAAAGAACATGTTTATTAATTAAAATGAAAATAGTGTTAAAATACTTAAAACAATGAGTTTAGAAAACACCACATCTGTCTCCAATTAATTTCTAACGTAGATCACATCCTGCAAACTCCATAAATCCTCAAATGTGTCTTTAATCTCCAATACATTGAATTAAATGTGAAAAATAACTTAAAACCTATTGCTAGAGAGAAGCAATAATAAACTATAATGAAAATTGACTAAAAACTGATTAAATTTTGTTGATGAAAAGATGATTTATATATGTATCAATTAATTTTATAGTTGATCATGTAGTGAATTGTCGAAAAAGTCCCTTCATAGATCACACCTTTAGAGACTTCAACAGTCCTTAGTATTAGGGGTCAATGATGTCATTATACTCTAGTGTTAATCTCTTATTTTGAATATTTATCTTTAACAGTAGTAGGCGTTGACATCAGCAACATTGATTTAAGGTCACTTTGATCTCCTTAGAACACTATGACGTTAGTTATTGGATGACATCAATGGCGTCATTAGTGACATATATATATATATATATTCATTTTGAAAAATGCTCCCCATTTGATCCTCTAAATACAAATTTTCTAAATTTTTTATGAACCTACAAAATAAACAATTATATATATAAATTGGACAATAATACGCCAAAATAGGGTTAAACACATACCGTCTTATATCCTTAAACATTAAAGATCACACCCCTATCAACTTCCCCACACTTGAAATGTTGCTTGTGTTCAAGCGGCTCAATTCATCAATCAAACTCAGATAGAAAATAATTATAGAAAAAGTATTAATCATATTAGAAATAATCATTGAAATTCTCTGTCTGGCAATGTGAATCCCACTAAAATTACATAAGCATTGCCAATTGTTAAGTATTAGACTGAGATAGCATCTAAGTAACTATAAATTTCATTTGTTTAAATTCCCTTTCATTAATATAATTAAAAAAGGATATTTAAATAAAAAATACTAATATTAAAGGACTAAATAAATTAAGAGAGAAAAAGTAGAAGTATTTAGATAAGAAAAAATAATTATAACAAGAAACAAATTATCTCGCTTTTTATGTAAGAAGGTCACCCTTTAAATTATAAGATAACCATGTTTTGGTCCTTCATCTTTAACCATTTTTTAAGCAAGTTGCTTCATAATTTTTCAATTAAGTCTTATAACTTTGCAATTAACACTAATTTAGAACTTCCATTTGTCTCTGTTAATGGAGACATGACATGGCTCAACAAAAATGACATGTGAAAACCACGTAATATACCTACAAAACAATGTTTTTTCATTATTTAAAAATAGACAATCAAAACTCTGAGTTTTGAACTTAACAGACCTTGTTTTTTATAAGGGAAGAAATAAATCCCTAACCCCTTTCTCCTTTGTGCCGATTGCTTCATCCTATGATTTTGCCAATTATCTCGCCTAAAAAATGGATTGTCTAGTCGTGGAAGTGACAACTCTTTTAATCTATGGCGATAGACCAGACTCCATAACTCTCTATCTTGATATATACAATCTATAGAATTGGTCTAATAACCTGAGGGAGAGTAAAAGAGGAAAAGGAGAAAGACGAGATCTTTTATCTCAAAGATTCATCTTTCTGTGATGTAAAAACAAATAACTATTAGTGACTAGGTTAACAAGTGCTCTCATTACCCATTGGAGATTGAAAGTCAATACCAAATCCATTCCAATTATCTTTCAGCATGAAAAAATAAATTTAAAGGAAGGGAAATTTATGCTAGATGAAGCATCCAGGAAACTCACCTCTTTAATTCATGAAACAAATAAATAATAATAGTAATAATAATATGATGATGATGATTATGATAAATGGAAAGAATATAATAGGAATTATAAGTTGGATAGACTTTGCATTGTGTAGGCTTTTTACTTAAGTGACATTCTTCTAACTTGGTAAAGTATATGAATTTTTTATTAACATGATTTTAAATGCCTTAAACATGTTATAAGGCATTTATCATTTTTGTTAAATGATCATAAATTTCCATTTACAAAATTCTTAACTATCAGCTCTGCTTGGTAGAAATCCGACGTGCCAAGTTCCTTCTCTACCATTGGAGATCTTGTGAAATAGACTTACAACATGTGCTTGAAAACTCTCTTATCATTATTATCTATAATAGTATCTAAGATTTCCTGCCCCAAACAATATTTTAAAAAGCTTCAATACAAATCTAACTTTTCCATGGAAGTATCAACCCTATCAAAATAGGCATTTTAAAATTGCAATTGCTTATGAAACCATTATATTTGTGAATTGTGATCTACCTCAAAATCAATGAACACCATCATTCGTGGCCTCAAATTTCTAAACACTCCCATTAGGGATTCCAACCTACTGGTTTCTACTGCTATGTTCCTCAAGATAATGCAGAAGTAGATGGTAGTAGCTTTATCATCATTTAATTAGATCATATCTTCTTTTATCTCTGAAATTCTCATAGCCATGATTGTTTTGAACTTGAATGGAATGATATAAGACTTAACAAAATTAACTAGCCTCTTGTAGTGACAAATATAAGTGGGATAAAGGAAAATTGTAAAACTAAAGGAAGAAGCAATCAACAAATGGGAGAACCAAGGGATGGAAAAGGATAAGGGATTTTCTTTTTCCCTTCTAAAAAACGACATCGTTTAAGTTAAAAACTTAGGGTTTTGGCCGTTTACTTTTAAACATTGAAATAACATCATTTTTTAATATATTACCTGGTTTCCACATTTCATTTTTATTGAACCAGGTTATAGTTCACAAACACAAATTGAAGTCCTAAATTGGTGTCAATCACAAAGCTATAGGACATGATTGGAAAATTATGAAGCTAAAGGACTTAATTAGAAAAATGGTTAAAGATAAAGGACTAAAAACTTGATTGTCCCTCTATATTATACAACGTTCAATGTCTAAAAATTTTCTATTTTAATACAATAGACCAACAAAGCTCCTATTTTCTCATATTTATATGCGAACTCAGAAAATAGAATATATATGTGTGTGTGTGTGTTTATATCTATATCATTAGCCACGTACTCTCAAATATAAATTATATTCACAAATGGGAGCAAAATCTTTCTTTTTAGTGTTTTAAAATTATTTTTAGTGTATTTAGTATAATTACTTGAAATTTATTTTAGATAATATTTTATATTGTATAAGGTTTAGATGGACTTTTAAATCTTGATTAGATGAGTTTAATGATAATTTAAAAGTGTGATGATGTTTTTTTTTAAAAAGTAAATGAATTAATAAAATAGAAATACAAAAACTTGAAGTCTTAGTCTATGGAATATAACAAAAAGAAAGGTATGATGATGTTATTCTCATCTAACTGGGAGAATTGATTATCTAACATGTAATTACTATTTTTAATACAATTATATTAATTTTTAGTTAATATATGTACCAATTTTATGTTTTATTTATAATAGTTCATTATCAATTATTGTAAAGAATTTATATCAAATTAATAAGTGTAATGTTTTAATAGAGATAAATTCTAATTTTGTAATATTATATAATATTTTCAAAATTTTTATAGTTTTACAATGAATATGAAAAGATTTTAATTCTATATTAAATAATTATATTTTATAAAGAAATTTGGAAAAATTAAGTTTAAAATAATTTTGTATATTATGACTACAAATTTCTAGCCCATCACAAATGAAAAATACATGTATGCCTGATAAGTTGTAAGTATCTTCCTTACAACTTATCAACTTATCCAATAATAAAGGGAAAGTGTAACAAATCTTATTTTATGAAACAAACATGTATGCCTGATAAGTTGTAATTATCTTACTTACAACTTATCAACATATCCAATAATAAAGGGAAAGTGTAACAAATCTTATTTTTCATTTGCGATGGGCTAGAAAGAGAGGCTCTAGCTTCCCTCTTCCTATGTATTGATTTGATCATCTTTCTCTAATAGCATATGCTCTGTAATCTCACCCTCTTCGTTCTTGCTTCACTCCTTCAGTTTTGTTACACTTCTCTTTAGGACTCTTCTACACTATTTCATCACTTTCCCTCCCTCCTGCTTGGCCGCTTTGCCATTTTTGGTAATGAATTTTTGAACACTTTCAATTGTCCCAAACTTTTACCTATTTCAAAAATGTTATCTCCATCTCTAATTCCTTAAAATATCAACTTCCCACCTTGAAGCTTAGCACCATCTTCTCTCATTCAGGTCAATTCAAGCTCTTAAGTTCTCAGTGTAGACACTAACAAGCCTCATTTAGAAGACTCTTCTATTATGTCTCCTATACCAAGAGCTAAGCCTAATAATGCTGAATAAGTGTTATATATTGCTCATACCCTCCCCTAGTTTTTGAAGCTAGCTCTTAACCATTCCCAGCCAAGAGGGTTTTTGCACTTCTACCCCCTTCTAAAAACTTAGGATATATTATTGTAGCCCCACATTTAGAGCCTGTTTAGGAGCGTAACAAAAAATGGGATATGACTCTCATTAGTGTCTTTTTGGAAATCATCTTGTCTTCCTCTGATGCATTCATGGGATAAAAAATATATGAAAAATCATGGATTGGAAGAAGTAGTGCTTATAAAGGAAGGCACATGCATATTCAAATTTAGTTCTTCCATCAGTGCTAAAAAAATTCTAGACATCAGACTGGAATTTCAACAACACTCTTATGTTTGTTCAAAAGTTGAAACTTAACATTAAGTAGAAGGAAATGAAGAAAAAATAGGTACCAATATATGCTAACATTCACAATATTCCTTTAGAATATTGAACCATAAATGGTTTGAGATAGTTGGTTAACTAAATTGGTAAATCTATTCGTATGAATGAGTTAACTGTTACTATGAAAAGGGATAGCTTTAATGAAGTTTTTGTTGTTATTGACATTACACAAAATCCTTTGGATTCCATTCCTCTGTTAAGATTTAATGAGGAAAATGACCTATTCCAAGATGAGGTTGCTATCACATATCATTGGAAACTCCCTCCTCCAAGATCAACGACATCTTGGAAGCCTACAAGCAATAAGTTTAATAGTGGAACTTATGTTGAATTGATGGGGATTTATATTAGTGATAGGGGTCAAATTCATATGATCTTTATAGTTAATTTGATGTATTATGACCCCTATATTGTGTTTAAATGTTT
>JAOXYD010020936.1:0-14623 GCA_028565735.1 Pinacopodium congolense
ACGTGTGCTAGTCTTACTGTCATATTAATGTCCATTTTCAATAAAGTAATAATTAAGAATAATTTAAGGACAAACGTTAGTTATAATATGAATCTCATAATTATAATCTCCACCATAATATCATTTGTAAAATATCTTTATCCTATGGATTTTACCTTATACATTAGTCAATTAAACAAATATGTATAAGATAAATAATGCCTTTGATAAAATATTTTAAATATCTACTTGTAATTGATTGGCTATAGGGAATAAGCCAACTTGATGTTCAGAACATTCAAGCTAATGTTAATCCCAGATTCATATTCATCTTATCGATAAACTTGAATGCAACCCACAATTGTTTTAAATCAAAGGAAATTTTAGATAACTTGTCTTCATTTTAAATCAATTTTTTAAATGACTAACTTTAAATATTTGTTTTAAATGACTATCTAAAAAATTCAAACTTGTAATTTAGTAAAATAATTAATTAGTTTACATTTTATTAGTTTGACATTCAATTGGCTTCCCATATTTTGAAGTTAAAAAATGTATTACTCTTTGATATGTTCAAGTCATTATTAGAACCCGAATGGGGCGATTATAAGCGAAAATGGTTAAGCTGATTAAGTAGTGAAAAGGAAAGAACAAGTAATGAGTGCAAGGATATTCCTTAAGTTTTCCAACACCACTAAGATTGTCTTAGTCAAGTTCACTCTTAATGCAAGCAAAGGTAGGAAATTTATGATTTACCTTAGCGGGTTTCTACATTGCCAATACACAGTTTGAGGGGTGGCAATGACTTCAAGTATGGGCTCTAGTTGTACCATATCTACAAAAAAAGAGGGTTTGTGTTGAGTGCAACTGTGGAAGGTAAAGGAAAGTGTAGAAAGCTTGAGATTGTAACTGATAAATTTAGATTAGATATAGAAGGTTGATGAAGGATGAGGAAAGTAGAAAAGAATAAAAAAGGTTTTTATTTTTTTCCTAAATTAAAAATGTCATCTTATTATCTTATGGATCCTATTTTGTCAAGTTGTCAGGTCACATATTATATATTAATGAACCATTAACATGCAAGCCATAAAAACATAAGAAGGTTAAGATTTAAGAGCAAATAACTTCATTTTGAAGGCATTAGAGAGAAAAGTCACTAACGTTAAAGTTAGTTAAAACCACTAACATTCCTAACATTTAGGTGGTTAATGATATTTTTCTAAATGTCAATTTTTGTTTATAGATATAATTGCCTAATTAGAGAATTAAAAACCAATTTAAAATTTACAATTTAACTAACCCTAAATATAGCTAAAATTATAATGTGTATTCGTACCCAAAATATTTAAAAATTAAATGGGGCACGTGAAAGATGGTTAATAAATGAACTAGGAGTTTTGATCAAGCTGGAGTTAAATGTAATTTTTAGAAAAGTTTCGTCGAATATGAGATATTTCACTAATAGAGACTAATATTAGATACTAATTTTTATTAAAACATAATTTATTGTTAATTAAACAAATATAATTTATTGGCATACCCATCTTTATACTCGTAGAATTTATTCAACTCATTCAATTGAATTCTATTAGAGGCTAATACTTTTTGTGATTGATATTTGCAAGAAAAAGAAATAAATCTTACAATTAATACCTTATTTTATGTAGAATTGATAATTTTATATCAATTAGCCTTGGTTGATTAGAAATAATGAAAATATTTTATTTATTTTTATCCAATTATAATAAGATCACGTATTAAGTTCCTAATATTCTAAAAAATAAAAATCTTAATTTCCAAATAGTTACATTATAGTCATATTTAATTTTTTAAAATTAATTATGTGTAAAGCTTGTTTTATCGTTATTGACAATTTAATTTTGAAATTGTTGTGAAAAGTGCTATAAAACCCTTATTCCACTAAAAATTGAAGCCAACTATCCTAAAATGTGATTGTTGGAAATTCACTCTTTTTTTATGAAGAGATTTAACTATAATTTGAAAATTTATATTATTGCTTTAGTAAGAAAAAATGTCTCCCACAATGCCACTTTATGATTAAGACAATTTCGTAAGATATGGATTAGTTTTTTTTGTCATATTCAGAACTTAAGTTCACTTCTTAGGCTTATGACAGAGTGCCACCTAGTAGTGGAATTGAGATTCATGGGTTTAGCATCAAGTTAAGGCTAACGATCTATTGTCAAAATTTTAAAAAATCATAAGTATTAGAAGCATTGATTAAAACATCTCTTTCATATCCATGATATTCGGATTTTTGTAAGTTAACATGAGGCAATATATAATAATGTAAATCTCAAAAGTTTATTAGAAGCAAAGGAGAAATATATTTTTTCAATATCAGGATCCATTTAATATAAACAATAGTTCAATCCCTCCTATGTCCATTGTCTCCTTCTCTATCAACATCACACTTGAAATACACAAGGTTTTGCTAAAAAGGTAAAATGAATATATAAAAAAATAATATGAATTTATCATTATATTAAAGGCAATTATATAACTATTCCTAAACTGCACAACCAGCCTCTTTTAATTACATACAAAGGAAGAAATCATGCTAATTCATCATTTTAGGTTAAAAAAAAGAAGCATTTCAATTCAGTACAACCTTTTACATGTTTAAGGATGGAAGTCAATTAAGTCACCCTAGCAAATAAACCTGTACATGCAAAAATTTAGCCTTGGATAATATACTCTGAGTAATGGAATGGTAAACACCACATTTTAGCATCAACTAATATATCTTGACCATTAAAGTCACTCTTGTCCAAATCTAATCATAAATCATACACCCGCATAACAAAGTGATATGTTGGCCATTCTGATACTAGCTACTTTTCTTGGAGTAATAAAATGTTAATTATCCCATTTCGATGCCAATTATACGCTCTAGTTATCTAGACCCCTCGTCACATCTCACATTATGCACATCAACTACCCTTTTAGGGTCTCAAATAATTTAATAACAATATTTACATATAAAAGACACCTAACATGTATTGTGTCACTCGACTATGGAAATGCATCCGTAACTTAGTTTTTTTCAGTAAGTGTAGGTTTTCACAAACACAAAATATTGTAAAAGAAAAAATGTCTTGTAAGAAATAAAAAAAACGCTCTCCATTTTCTGCTGCCGCTGCCCCCTTGCCGTCAGCGACTCCTCAAATGGTCCCCTGCCCACTCAAATGACTCCAGCAGACTCAGAATCCTATAATCTATGCCACCCACCGCCGCTTTCACCATCCACTCACACCTAGTTGTGCAACCCGCTAGTAACCCGACGTCCCCTACCTACCAGCTGTCTAACCTGTCTTTTGCAAATCCTCCTCTTGTCCGTCCTCTAGGTGTTTCGACCTTCAATCTGGTGTCACTACCTTCAGCCCTCCATTCTGCCTATCTTGCCTCGTTGCTGCCGACTCTCCTTGCCCTGGTGAAGCCCGCTATAAGCTGAATTTAAGGGTTTTAACAATATGGAGGAGTATTGAGAAGTGTGATGTAATTATTAGTATCCTTTTGGATTTGTCAACTTAATAAATCAAGGTTAATTTTTGTAATTAAGTCTTATTTTATCTAGAACTTGTCTTTTATCTCTTATCTTGTAAATTTTATTAAGCTAGAAAATCACGAGAAGCTTAGTTAGTTTAATCTATTTCCTGTAATTTGAATTCATGTGTATTACTTAATTTTTTGTAAATAAAAAATTTAAAGTTTAGACTTTGCTTTGTATATTCTCTTTGAACCATCAAAAATTTAAGAAATGTGATTTTTGAAAAATCCTTTAAAACAATTACTTTATAAATAGTCCACGACTTAATATAAAAAGAAATAAAAATTAATTATTGTAAGGTTTTTTAATAATTTTATTTAATGTCCAAAATTTTAATTGATTAATAAAAAAAATAGGAAAAACATGATAATATTTATAGGGTTAATTATATTTGAACCCCTATGGTTTAGCCATTTTTAATGCAATATACAAATCTTAGAAACTGTAAAATACCCCCTGCATTTTTAGCTAACTATGACTTCACCACTATCTCGTTAACTTCCATAAAAAAATAATTAAGCTATTAATGTGGAATGGAACTTCATAACATATTACATGACGTCGTATGTAAGGATAAAAAACATGATGTCATCTCTAATGCTGGGAGAATAAGACGTAACAAGCAACAATGTCATCTCTACTATTAGGAGAATCATTCACAACAACCCATGATATCGTCATTGTTATTGGGAGAATAAATCACAGTAGGCCACTATTAGTTTTTACCCTTGTAGCCAATCAGTCGGATGTAAAAATATATGTATGACATAATATTTTATATGCAATAAAAAGACATTTTTATCTTTATGTATTTGTTAAGTATTTTAATTATTAATCATAAAGATAAAATTTTTGGAATAACTATTGTGCAATTAAAAATTATAATAAGATTATAATTATAAGATTTGAATTGTATTTTGTATTATTCCTAAAATGTTCCTAGTCATAATTTCATCAAGACGGGATATTAATTAAACAAATAGACTAGCACACACGTTGTTTCTTTCTTATGAAAAAAGTAATCGATCGTATAGATTAAAGTGTGGAGACGTTTACACAAACATGTGGGTGTTTATTAGAGAATAAGTTCACTGGACTAACTCGATTATGAAAATCCCAAATGGAACATTACTTATGAGTCTGTAGCCATGCTTTGTTTCTTTCTTATAAAGAAAGTAATCGATCTTATAGATTAACATGTGGAGACATTTAGACAAACATGTGAGTGCTTATTAGAGAACAAGTTTACTGAACTGACCCGATTATGAAAATCCCAAATGGAACATTACTTGTGCGTCTGTAGATTATCTCATTATGATGGTTTTATAATTTATCCTTAGATTTGAGATTATAAACGTTATCTCATGTAGGAATTACTATGTTTTGATGCTATATGGAGATAGTTGAGTGAATCAATAAAGGATTTGTGTCTCTAAAGTAATTAGGGACAATATTTCACTGTTCTTGATTAGTAATGATTTAGGAATCTTTGGTCATAGTGAATTGGAATTCAAAAAAATTTTTTTTCAAATAACAATTATAAATCATTTACTAATTATTAAGAATGAATATAATTGTATTATTTAGAGTAGATACTATTTTCATACTTTAATTCTAATTAGAATGTTGGATGACAAAAGGATTGAATTATACATCATAACCATGTATGAATAGGTTAAGTCAAACCACTTTGGATTTCCTAATATTTGAGTGGTCATGATTTATTGCTAAATGTCAATTATGATTTATGATTATAAATTTCTTAATTAGAGAATTAAAGATTAATTAAATGGAGTTTTAATTTATCTAATTTTAATTGTGAATTAGAATTAGAATTTATAATTATTGCTAACATATTACGAACCTAATGAGTCATACATAAAAGGTATATAAAGGAGAAAGTAAAATTTTAATTAATTGAAAGTTTTAGAAACTTTTATGATCAATATGTGATATTTAATCTAATTATGACTAATTCATAATTATGACTAAAGTTTGACGTTAGTTTTCATATTGATAAAGTCAAAGGATATAAAAAATATAATTTTTCATATAAAAGGAAAAATTATAAAAATAAAGCTAGCACTTTTACCTTTTTCCTCTCAAATTGGATATGAATTTTCTCTTAAATAGGCTTGTGGATACCGTTAGAGGCCAGATGATTGAACGACTTATGGATTGAAGGATTGGCAATGGAAAAGGAACAAGAAAGCATAATCAGATTATTGTAATTCTTATAATGTTTTGTTGTATATGTTTCAAAATAAATCTTAATAAAGATAATTCTGTTAAAAAATTTTGAAATTCATTCCACTGCGCCTAGATATGATCTTGGTTCAATTTTTTTACATTGGTAACAGAGTTAGGTTAGTGAAGTTTAATGAATAGAGATTCCTGAATTTGGGTCAAATGAATAGAAATTCACGAGTGACTTAAATAATTTGTGGTAAACTTTGGTGATTAAATATTCATGAATTTGAGTTGGATGAAAAGAAATTCATGAGTCACTCAAATGGCTTCATATTAACTGTGGATTGAGGGGAAAGCTAGTTTCCATGCGAATAGATTCACTTGTGAGGGGGAGGTGTTAGACATTTACAGGTAGAATTATCCCACATCGGAAAGTAATAGAAAGTCGAAGCGAGTTATATATAATAGAAAACCATACCCCATTTCCTTAAGGTTTTGGGTTGAGATATGATGTTCTTGGATTGTATATAGATACTCACTTATGTGTGGTCAACGTTTTTCTCCTAGACCTAAGCCCCTCAGAATCCTTTAGCCACAATGTTGTTTGTGCTAGGGGAGAACCAAAAAACTATAGATAACATTTTCACCTATTAGTTTATGTGGAAATATAGTAAAAACATCACCAATTTCTGTGAGAATCAGTTGTAGCAAGCAATGATGTTGTCTAGATTAGGGAAGGAGAAAAATGATAGATGACATCATTATTTCTTTGTCTCAGTAGAAATAAAGTAGTGACTTTGTTAATTGTGATGAGAATTAGTCATAGTTATAAGAAAGAAAACTATGAGAAAGGATATGTCAAGGAATAGTTGTCTCTATTATGGATAGATGATATGATAGAGTTCATGATATCCATACAATTTGTAATATTCCCTCATGTTTTAATGATTTAAAATGCCTAATTCTTTGATTATATGGAATAGATTAAAGAATTGGAGTAATTTTGAATTAGAATTGTTTACATTTTCGAAACAAAAGGAGGGAAGGAATGCTAAGAAGTAACCATTGTAAATAGAAAGGAAGGATAATGGTTAGACAAAGGGGAATCACCATCACTTTGCTCTCTACCCAGCTTTTTCAACCTTTTGCAATGTTGTCTAACAAAGCATCCCTATGTCACTCTTTGTAAAAACACCATTCTGGCCACTAGCCTACGACATCTAACCATCGCCTACCTGTTTCATTAGTTAGGCCCATCATTACCTCTTTACCCAAACTGCATGCCATCATCATATATGTTAGTGGAGATATATGTTGTGGAGATATATGATCTTAGTCTAAATAATCCAAACTTATATGTTTTTTTTGTTGCTAGAACTAGTGGTTTATCTAGTTTTAATGCTATTATTAAATTAAATCCTAAGATCTTGTTTAGGGTTTTTATTATTAATAAGAGAAATAACCAAAGTGTTTGCTTTAGTTATCAAGAAATTAAAGAGAGATAGGTTATTATAGCTTGTTAATAACCATAAACCATTTATTTAAGAATTAAAGAATTCTTCTTTGCATCAATGGTTAATTCTATGAAACCATATAAAGATTATATGTTTTACTAATTAATTAATTATTTTTATTTTTATTTAATCATTAAAATTAGTCAAGTCCCTATGATTTAGTAAATTATTAATTAAGTTCCTTAGGTTTTAAAACTATCAAATATATTTCTAAGGTTTCAAATTACTTTCAACTATTAGTCCTTTGCTATTTTTGTCCTACATGAACTAAAAAAGTGCCAACTAGACATCTCCATACGACACAGTCACATTGCTCTCCATTAGTCTATGTTGGAGAAAAATAACTAAGTACCAAAAGGTGAAAATAATTTGAAACATTAGGGATTATTTGATAGTCTTAAAATTGGCACTTGCTAATTTTTATACCCACACTACTGTTATTCCTTCATGAGATAAAATAACTCTGATTCCTTGTGGTTTGGGAAACCATCAGTTAGATTCCTATAGTTTTAAAACTATTAAATATGTTCGTAAGGTCTTAGATTATTTTTATCTATTAATCCTCTATTATTTTTTACTTAAGTGGACTCATAGAGTGCCAATGTGGCAATGTCACATGTCCCAAAGGTCCCAATAGACATATCTAGCTGGTATTTTTTAATCTACATACGACAAAAATAATGAAGGATTAATGAGTGAAAATAATTTGAAACTTTAGAAACTTGTTTGATAGTTATAAAACCACAGAAACCTAATTGATATTTTATCAAACCATATTAATTGATATTCCTTACTTTCATGCAATGCACTCAAGTATGAGACCGTATGGAGTATCAAAAGAACAAATAAAATAATGTGCCTTCTAATAACACCTAATTATACATCTTCTAAGAATTTTTTATAATGATTATCTTAGGTTTAAGAGGAAATTCCATGTGATTTGGGTGCATATTGGAATAATTATTAAATAAGATGTTGCTTATGTTGCATTGGATGATTATTCATATTATATAAGACTTAGCTAAGAATTTTAATGCACCTATGGAGTTAGAAGAGATATGGAATCAATTTTCAAAGTTAGAGCATCAAGTTAGGAATCTCCACATCAAATATCAAGGCCATATGACAAGCCATGAAGAGTGTATAAGGAGAAGAGTAAGAGAGGCTTAAAAAAGCACCAACGTTAGTGAATGGGACTTTGGTGAGATATATATGTACCTATGGAACCTAAATTTTTGTGAAATAAATTGGGGGAGAAATAACATCATGTATTTGAGTTCTAAACAAAATTTCATATCCAAAGGATAAGCGGAGAAGAAGTTATAGTAATAAGATTGAGAAGAGCTAAAAGCTAGAAAAGCTGTCAAAGAGGGGAAGAAGATGGAGCAACCAACCTCCAAGTCACTATAGTGACAAAATATCTTGAGACATCCAAGTTGCTATAACAACTTGGTCATAAAGGTGACTTACCAAGTATCTAGAATTTGAGGGAATGACATGTTTATGACTTTGGATGCTATTTTGGGATAAAAAAAAACATGCAAAAAAACCCTAAGAGCCTCAATTATGTGTTTATAGAACATCCAAAAGAGGGAAAAAAAGGTTTTAAAGAGGAAAAATAAGAAGAAACTTAAGATCAAGGTGGAGACATCAATATTAAATTAACTATATAGATTTTCCAACTTAAAGGGACTTCAAGCTACATCTACTGTTTTCTATATCCTATTTATTTCCTTTGAGTGTTTAATGTGACAAGTTGCATGTTGAAAAATATTATGGATTGCTATATTTATTTTAGGGTTTATTATTGATTGTTTGTATGACTTTTATCTCATTAATTTAATGTATGAATGCTTGCAATATTTGTTGAGCCTATAATTGATTTGAATCAAAGTTAGGTTACACAACGAGAGATGGTGGCCTAACAAACCTGCAAATATTAGATTAATAAGTAATTGAAGAGAGGTCTTGATTGCTTGTTAATTATCCTTGGGATTACTTCAAATCTAATTGTGTATTTGGGATAGCTCTATGAACCAAAAGGTTACAAATCAACTTGTATCTATTTTAATTAGGATTACGTGACTAGATCTCGGGATAGTGTAGTCAAACCATTGCATATCTAGGATCAAACATAGTTAAATCAATAAAGGTAAAGTTAAGATAAATAAGGATAGAATAACCATTAAGTTTCCATCATTAAGTAACTTCATCTTTTTTCTTTCTTTTACGTTTTCATTCATTGAATTTTGTTAACTTAGTTTAATTTTCAGTTTCTATACTTTTGGTTTACCATAAACAAAGTGTGGTTCAATTTGTTAAGTGTCTATATTTAATCCTCCTGTGAAAGATATATGTTATACTATAAGTTATGACATGTATAATTGTAATGTAACGTAAAATAAGTAAACACCTTACCATCCTTACTAACTGAAAGAGATAAGGATTGTCTATTTTATTTACCTCCCTATCCTATAACTACATGGATGAAAATGGTTAGGTTATTCCTTGATAAGTTTTTCCTTAACCTATAAGCTGCTGACATAAGAGAAGAGATATGTAAGATAAAATAAAAAGATACAGAAATTGTTCACGAGTATTAAGAACATTTAAGTAATCATATGCAAACTATTCTTAACATGGAATTTCTAGAATAAAAAGCCTCGTGACACTGAGGATCTAATCTCCATTATGATCATCATCAACTTACAATTGTCTAGACTTAAATACCACTCATCTTTAAAAAGGATGAACAAGGTAAATATATCTTCAACTTGAACGTAAAATTTCTAATATGACTTTTCTTGTGTAATAATTAGTTTTAGGATATGTGTAACAAATACAAGTTTATGGAATTATTGTCATTCTTTGCAACCCCACTAACATATGCATATTAATTAGGTTGGAGTATTTCTAAGTCTACTATAAAGGTATTCAGTTACTTATAACCCAGGGTAAAGGGATGGTTTAATCTTCAATTATGGAGCAAGACCACCAAATTTCTAGTAATTTCAACCTAAGCCATTCATTTCACCACAACAACCCTATTTAAAGCCATATATCTCTCTATGGAAATTGTTAAATCACTTGTAACTAACTTAAAAATTTTTTAAAAATAAACAAGAATGAGCATTTAAAATTTGGAGAATCAAATCAATCAACTGGCATCTTCCACGAGTAGATTGGAATCTTAAGATAAATTACCTTCATAAGCGATTATTAATCCTAAACAAAATGCTAATGCAATTACCTTAAGAAATGGGAGGAGGCTGAAGGAACCCAGTAAGATGAGCCATGAGCATGCCTTAGAGAAGAGATATAAAAAAGAAGTGATTGTTCCTTAACATAACAGTAATTTGCATAGAGGACACTAAAATGAAAAAATATGGGCATCAATGATAAATACTTAATTTTTTTGTGAGATTAGATGACTGTAAGAAAGAAGAGCAAAAGAGGGAGATTTCATAAGTTTGAGATATGTAAGCCCTAAAGCCACTCAAAAGGGGGGGTGAATTAAGTTATTAAAATTTCTTCAACTAATTAAAGTTGCCCTATAAGTAAAACAGTCTAATATGCTATGCAAAAGTGAATGTTAATTTGATAACAAATAAACTAATAACCAAACCATATTACAAGTAATAGTAAAAGAGAAAAAGGAAGAGAAAGACACAAGGATTTAAAGAAATTTTCCTACCTCAAAGATAGACTATGTCTTCTCTCCAACTACTTGTTCGATATCACTTTTTTTTTACTAACAACTTAAAACCAAATACAATCTTCTTTTAGAGTGAAGAGTAACCCTTACAAGTAAATCTTTTCAAGAAAAAGAGGAGCCTTTTCAACCTAAATATTTTTAAGGCAAAGAGGGGCCTTTATAAGACACAATCTTCTTATTTAAGATGAAGAGAAACCTTTTGACCAATCTTTATATGGCAAAGAGGAACCTTGACACACTTAACTAATCCAACAAAACAATAATCCCCTTTACAAGTAACCAAATACACTTAAAGATGTGTTTCAAATAAAGCACAATAAAATTAAGGGCTCTAATTGCTTTTACAAATAATATGAATGATTAGTAATACTCTTGAAAACTTAAACAAACTTAATATGAAAATTTTAATGCACTAAAAGCGTGTATGAATAATGAACGACAATATAAAAAATAAAATGAAATATTTCTGGATAACTTTGATATATATGAATACAATTGCTTCAAAATAGTTAAATAAGCCTATAAAAATTCACCAAAATAGTCAGTAATACTCTTGAGGACTTAAAAAAAATAGAAAATAGCAATTTAGAAGAAATCAATTCAGATTTGGATGTTCAAATATATGAATGAATATAGGGCATGTAAATCTGGATAGTTTTAAGTAACCTGTGAATTTGGATCCTACATACACAATATAATTGCTAAAAAATCAAACCAAAAATAAATTGGAAACCAACTAAATACAATAAATTTGCACACCTAATAACTGACCTAGATAGACAAAATCGAGATTAGCATAAGAACAAACAAATTAGAGATAGTTTTAGAATATATGAAAAAGTAAGCTTAAAATATATTAATATTATTCCAAAAATTTGAAAACTTTTTTAAAAAAACTCTACGACACTTAACTAAATAGAAAATAATTATTTCACAATTTTAAAAGTAGATTAAGATAACAACAATCACGTTTAAAGTAAGAATAGTGAAATCTAAGACAGTTTTGGTGTATTTGGAAAAACAAGCTTAAAACATATGAAATAAACACTCTAGGACACTTAAGGAAATAGAAAACCACAATTTCACAGTTTTAGAATCAGATTAAGAAAACAATAATCAATATTAAAGTTAGAACATAACAAAAAAAAAACAAATAGAAACAGTTTTGTGCTATAAGTTAGATCAAGCTCTAATTTATCAAAATAAATACCCTACAATAAAAAAATATTATCAAAAAAACTTTTAAATACTTATCTAACTGAAAAATATGAATTCATATAAATAAAAATAGAATAAGATGGAGAGGGATGAAATTAAACCAAAACTGTGAAGAACGGAGGCAAACAATAAAGAAGGAGGCCGCCTTGAGATTTGAACGATTTTTTTCTTTCAATCTTGTTCTAGGGCTTCTGAAAATACTAAAAGTGTTTAGAGATGTTGTATTTAGGGTTAAGAATGGTTTTGAGACATTTAAATTACAGCCCTAGCCATTTGAAAGATAAAAGAGACATTTAATTCCAAAAAGGAAATAAAGAGTTGTTAGAGACAACTTTGAGTAATCTGTCTTCTTAAAGCTTCAATAAATATTTTGAGTGCTTAAAAAATAAAATAAAATTCTAGTGCACTCTTAATACCTTAGGAAAATTGTGTATGATGATTTTTAAGCAATAAAAAATTATTTAAGTATTGAAAATCATATTGAACAATGATAATTCAAATCTAGGCATATTTAAGGTATGCCAACAAAAGAGTTTAAACCAAACAAATTTCAATTTTAAAATTGCAACAAAAAAAAAAGAAGACTAAAGCAATTCTTAACTATCTAAACATTGAATAAGAATTCAAATATAATTTGAGATCATATGAATAATCAAAATGATTCAATGATTATGTTATAAAATTTTATGCAACTTTAAAAAAAAATTGAGCTCCTAGATCAATTGTACAATAAGTAAAACTTAAATTCATATTAGAAACAACCTAACTAAGGTATTATAGCTTGCATATCTCTTTTTTTTTCCCTTTAACTTCATCTTTGCCCCTCAAGCTTCAAACTTTCCAAATGAAATCATCTTGAAATAAACCTATTTTTTAATGTCACGATATAAACTTCAATCATTAGTAACAATTATGTTTTGTTATCATTAAATCTAAGATTAGAACCCCCCTTGGTTCAACAATCTCTCCTTTTTTTATGATGACAAAACGTGTGATATCATAGAAAGAATAAACAGCATTTCAAGACAACAAATTCAAATTCATAGTATGAATATAACCAAACAATACATATCTTCAAACATGCCAACTAATGATCCCCCTTAGTTCATGCAAAAACTTTTTAATGCTCACCCTGAATATATGCAATCCATAGATCATATATACTTTTAATAATAAGAGCAATGTCACACACATCTCTCCCTCTTTTTGACATCATAAAAAAGAACTAAAAATGTGCATGAAAACTCAAATAAAAAGAAGGGAAAAAGCATTCAGAAACACATAACAATCAAAGAGATGCATTATCAATCTTGCCTAATTCTCTCATAATTAGGCAAAACCATGAAACTAATAAATTTCCTCAAAAATTGACCAGTGCCAGATGTACTTTTTTATCCAGTAAGCTACCTGCATAATTTGCATCTGAATAACCAACTAACTGAATGAATGCATTTCTAGGATATCATGAACTTAAAGATGATGAATCAGCCAAATATCTCAAAATTCTCTTAACAACTAATAAATGAGACTCTCTAGGACTAGATTGAAATTTAGAACACAAATTTACACTAAACATAATATCTAGTCTACTAGCAATCAAATATAATAATCTGCCAATCATACCTCAATATTGCTTAACATCTACAGGTTTTCCCTCTTCATCTTTGTCTAATTTTGTGGTGACAATCATTGAGGTGTCTAATGGGTTTGTTTGAATCATTTCAAATGGCTTGAGTAACTCTTTTTCGTACTTTGCTTGATTAATGAAGATCCCATAGTTCATTTTCTTGATTTAGAATCCAAGAAAGAAATTTAACTCGCTCATCATGCTCATCTCGAATTCCTTACTCATACACTTTGCAAAATCTTGACATAAAACTTCATTAGTAGTACCAAATATGATATCTTCCACATAAATTTGAATAATAAACAAATTATTCTTTTTCTTTCTTTATAAACAAAGTAGCATTAAATTTTCCTTTGGTAAAGCCATTTTGAAAAAGAAAAGAACTTAGCCTGTCATCCCAAGCTCTAAGAGCTTGTTTTAATCTATACAAAGCTTTAGCAAGTTTGTAAATGTGCTCAGGTGCATCATGATTTTCAAATTTGGGAGCTTGTTCTACATAGACCTCCTCTTAAATAAAACCATTTAATAAAACACTTTAAACATCTATTTTATAAAATTTAAAACTCATATAAGAAGTAAAAGAAAACATAAGTCTAATAGCTTCTAATGTTGCTAATGGTGCAAAGGTCTCTTCATAATCAATCCCTTCTCCTTAGTTATACCCTTTTGCTACCAATCTAACTTTGTTTCTCATAATGTTTCTATCTTCATCAAGATTATTTCTAAAGACCCTCTTAGTATCAATAATTTGATGATCATTAAGCCTAGATACTAAGGTCCATACCTTGTTTCTTTCAAATTGGTTTCAC
>JAOXYD010020945.1:0-14623 GCA_028565735.1 Pinacopodium congolense
ACTGGTTCGGATCGGGTCGGGTCAACTAATGATGTCAACCTTTTTCACTCAACTGATTAACTTTTCAAACATTAATCACTCAATTGAAACTTTTAAAAGTTTGATCACTTAACTGAAAAAATGTGTAAAGGTTGATAACCTCAATGAATATTAACCCTTAGATTTTATTACTGCTTTATTATTCTTCTTTAGGTTCTATGTTATTACATTTAATTTGCATTTGAATACTTGTTGAACTCTTGAACTCCTTTAACTATATTGCTGAATCTTGACTTTCATTGTCTTGATACATAATGTTTTCTTTCATTTCAGTTGTTGTTTTGTTTAATTTCTATATAATGGCTAATTTCTCTTAGGTTAGAAGATATTAAAGGGATGAATGGACTGCAATTATGAGATATGAATTGGATTTTGAATTGATATTGTGTTTTATACTAAGGTTATATTGAAACTCTAGTTAAATGCTAAAAATAAAGAATTATTTATAGGCTTAATCACCATTACGACATAAAGAGCTTTAGATAATAGAGAAAAAGTATAATTATTGTTGCTTTATCACTAATGTAATATATTTCATACCGTCATCTAAAGTGAAGCTATTATAAGTATAAGGCAACAAAATTTATTAATTAGACCATAAAAATAGTAGTGTTGCTTTAAGTTCTTACTAAGGCAACGAAGTAGTTTTAAACTATTAAAACAAAATTAAATAGACATAGTAATAGTTTGAATGTTTATAAGACAATGAATTAATTTTTTTAGGCAACGATATGTAATAACAAAAGTAATAGTTTATAATTTCATCATCAATGAAACATCATTAATGTAAAAAAAAATATTATTAAGTAATCTACACATATATTAATGTTCATAAATATAATAATATAAAATATTAAAAATAGTTTAATAGTAAAAAAAGTGATCAACTTTTACACATTTTTTCAATTAAGTAATCAAAGTTTAAATATTTCTTTAAGTAAAAAACTATGACCTTTAAGACTTTTAAAGGATACTTTAGCTCTAAAAGCTTTCTCACAAGCCTAAACTTTACCAAAAGGATAAATACATCTAATACCTATTGCCCTTTGTGTTTTAATATTAGAGCCAAGAAGTTTCGGGAGAGGGTAAGGATTAAGTGTTAAGCCGTCTGTCTGTTAAGATATCTAGTTGATCTCGCTTATTAAGGGTGAGTGGTCTTGGCAACAAGACCCAAAAGAGGCAATGAGTTTGTTGGTTTAGATTATTCATAATCAGGGTGAGACGAAAGTACCTTGAGAGATGGATTTCTTTGTGAGATCTAAGTCTATGTCTAGTACATCTAGTTCTGGTCTGACCATAGACAACAGTAGAATAGTAAACAATGAGGAGATAACTATAGAGAACTTCGAAAGATCCCTAGAAAACTGGGGAATTTTCAAAGTTCAGAAATATCAAGCTTACCAACAGTCAAAGTTTAAATTATTTCAAAAGTCTTATTATACCATAAAGACTGAAGAAAGGGACATCCCTATAGCTAAGCCTTTTGAAACCATTCATTTTTTATCCCCAAAGAGCATAAAGAAACATAAAGAAAAATCCTACAACTATATCCACATAGGATTAGTCCAAGTAGGTATCAAGCCCCTCATTAAAGAAGGTGTAAACACATCCATTTTGGTACATCTTAGAGACGCTAAGTTTTATGACTTTCAAGATTCCCTCTTGAGTGCTATAAAGTATAATATGTGTAAAATTCCAACCATCATCGAATGTTACCCTAACTTTATTGTTTTCCCTAGGGATAAAAATGTTCTTGATTCCTTAGTTTTGCAAATAAAACACACAATTATACATTCAATTCTTATAGCCATCATTTACAAAATTCATTATAAAGCCATGATCACTTCTTTTTTTAGTAAAACTTTAACCCTAAAGAGACAAAAAGGAGAAACTCTCTATCTACAAACAGATCTGTCTAAATCCAACATAATAGTCCCCAAAACCATAAAATGAAAAGACATAAATCTGCCTAATGAATAAATCCTTAAAAGTGCAATAGATCAACTCCGCTTAACCCTTTGAGTTCAAATACCCAAATTCGAGAGGTAAAACAATTTCATGATAATAAAGTAAAATTTTCCTTTGATAGGAATTCTTCAAGTCAGAGAATAAATGATAATGCCTCCACCTCAACCATAAGTCTAGGCAGCTAAAATCTCTTTTGTGATAGAAATTTCAAAAAAATATTCAACGTCTAACCTTCTAAGTTTAAGATTCCAAGATGTAGACTATAGCAAAAACATTCCACAAATTGTGTATAAACCTTAATAGAATAAAGATGACCAAAGTGCTTCTACTTCCGCTTCCCTAAGCTATTCTTCAGTCACCAAAAATGTCAACCATGAACTATATGTTTTGAAAAGAAGTTTTAAAATTAATAAAGAATATTTACATTAAGATTTTTATTCGTCAAAACATGAGGAAAAGAGAACTTGGTTTTTTGAAAATGTTGTTAAAACAAAAGATAGAGATCCATGAAGAATATTATGGGTGAATTAATCTCTATGAAGTCCATGTATTCTTTTCTTGGTTTGAATCTTATTATGAAAAGAGAAACATAGCTTTTCCTTTTAAAAAGGATATAAATCATCATATTAAGGATATCATTAAAAGTCTCATCATCCAAGGTAGGGTAAAAACGTGGGAAACTACAATAGGAGGAACCATAGAATCTGAAAACCCATTATTCTATAAAATAAAAGTCCTTTACGAACAAACCATTATGGTAACATCATCGTTAAAGGTTAAAGTTGATAGTGAAAAGGTAGCTCCTAAATATTTAAAGAATATTATGTGTCAAAATAATTATATAAACACTTAACTGCATAGTAAAAGTAAAAAATTGACAAGAATTGAAAAGACCCTTAAAAACCTCACAATTATCACAAAACACACTTTCATCATTAAAGTTCTTATGTTCAAACCTCATGAGGTATTCAGTCATAGTGCTAGCCAGTTCAAAAAGAAAGATAATGAGTTTCTTAAAGCCATTTAAGAAAAAATTAATAAAATAAATTAACAAATTTTCATTGATACCTCAATCGCTTCTAGCTCTCAAACTCAACCTATCACTCCAAAAAAAGAATATGTCCAAACTAGAGTCCAATCCAGGGTAACAACCAATACATCTCAGGATCCTATTACTCAAAACCTAAACATATTAGAACAAGGTATTAATATAGGAGACAATGAACATTCTGATCCATCCGAATTGTCTGAATCTTCTACCTTTGTGATAAACAAACTCCATTGGAAATCTCTGGCCCTGTCATGTAGAACTATAGCTCCTTATATCAACATAGACACCAAACCCAAAATCTTACAACCTTAAAGGTATAGTGCCACTTCTGTGTATGAATAGAACATAGATGATACGTCTGAATATAGTATCTTAAATGCCCTCTAAAAAATGATAATGGCTTCCAATGCATATAAAACCCATATAGGAATGTCTGATCATGCCATAATAAATTTGCTTATAACCGGATTTTTTGGACAATTTAAAGGTTGATGGGATTTCCACCTTACTAAAGAACAAGAGTTAGAGATTCTTAATGCCTAAAAGAAGGATGAAGATGGTGATTTAATATTAGATGAGAATAGCGAGCTTATCCAAGATGTAGTTTCAACTATGATATTAGCTATTTTATTAGATTTTATAGGAGATTCATCCCATTTGAAAGATAAAAACATAGAATTGCTATCCAACCTTAGATGCAAGAAGCTATCTGATTTAAGTGGTATAAAGACACATTCCTCACTAGGATAATGTTTAGAGAAGACTCAATTCAAACTTTTTGAAAGGAGAAGTTCTTAGCAGGACTTCCTCCTCTTTTAGGAGAAAATGTTAGAAATAGGATCCAAGAAAACCATAATGACTAGATTCCCTGTAACAGGTTAACATATGCAGAGATTATTAGCTATACCCAAAAAGAAGGTTTGAAGTTATGTCAAGATATGAAACTTCAAAGAAAAATAAAGCAAGAAATGGTCAAAATAAAGAAGGAGTTAAGATCATTCTGCAAACAGTTCGATATCTCCGAAAGTCTCGACAAAGGTAAACGTAAGACTTGTAAAGATTGTAGCAATTGGAAATATAGAAAACTGTTAGGTTATAGAAAGCCTCTTGGCTATAGAAAACCTCCTCCTGTCTATAGAAAACCCTCAGGATATAGAAAGAATTCTTTTAGAAGAAACAAAAAATTTCACCCTTCAAATAAGTATAAAGATTTAACTTACTACAAATGTTATAAAAAAAGGTCATATCTCAAAATATTGCAATATGAATAAACGATTACAAAATCTAAATTTAAATGATGAACTTTTAGCGAAAATCCAATCCTTAATGGTATATGAAAGCAAAAGTTCAGAAGATGAAGCATCTGAAAATAAAGCATGTCTGTTAGGAGAAGATAGTTCTGGCGATGATGGCATATACAATAGCGAAACTTCCTATAAGGTAAATGTTTTAATTAAAGATCAAAGGTTTTTGTTAGAAGTCATGAATCACCTTGAAGGCTCTCAAATACAAAAGGAATATTTAGAAAACTTACAAAAATCCTTTGAAACTCCTAAGGAGTATTTTCCATCTACGTTTTCTACTTACAACCTTACCAATATTTTAGGTAGAGCTAAAAAAGCTAAAGAGCCACATGTTACTTTAGAAAGCCTACAACAGCAAATTAATTTGATGAAATAGGAAATAGGTTTGCTAAAGACACAACAACTTAAAGATGGTGCAAACCCTATTAAACCACATAGATGTTAAAGAAATCAATGAAAGTTCTGACGAAGAAAGAGAAGAAATTGGAGAATGCATTGAGCTAAAAAAATAAAGAAAAAATACCATAATATTTTTTAATTGTAATAAATGAAAAAACATTAAGCAAATATTTGATAAAAATTTCCTTAAAGGTAAATGAAAATTTTGATTTAGACATCATAGCTTTACTTGATACTAGTGCTGCCTAAATTGTATAAAATTTGGAATAATTCATATGCCTCATAATAGCCTAAAAGCAACAAACAATTCAAGACTAAAGATAACTTATAAAATTGATACTTTCATTTATGTAAAATATTTTGCAATAAAAACTTATTTTGTTAGTGTCAATGAAATTAGTCATACAATAATATTAGGAACATCTTTTATAAAGCTTATTACTCCATATTTCACTGACCTTGATGATATTTTAACCAATATTAATGGTAAAAGAATTTTTTTTCTTTTATTGAAAGTTTAGAAATAAAATATTTATGCTTTATTAAAAGATTTTTTATTTTTGAACATTGATGCTATTTGCTTTTAAGAATTTTGAAGTGTTTTTAACTAAATGATTTTTTTTTACCATACAGATCATAATTCCTCGACCTAAAGCATTCTCTTCCTCCTTTCCTTAACCAAAGCCTCAATTACCAATAAAGTAAAGCCTGAGGCCACCAAACCCAAAAGAAGCTAAAACCCCACAAACATCCTCTAAAAGCCCACCAACATCCCTTTCTACTGAAAAGGTACAATCATGGATAGAGATTGTTGAAAAGAAACCAACTCTTACATCTAAAAACACTGGTGAAGGTTCATCCTCATAACAAATGGTAGACCTTAAAGAATGGTTAAATTCTCAAAATATGGCAATCAACTTAAAGGATTCGGATGGAGAAACCTCTTAAAACAAAGGCATTTCTTCCATAATGGTCTCTGCATCTTCTAAAAAGAAAATTGTTTTCCCAAAAATTAAAGAAGCTTTACAAAGTTTTCCAAGACAATAAGACATTAAAAAGGTGCAAACAAATTTACAAATTTCAACTTTAGCTCAAGCACCTTATCGAAGTTCTTATTTTAAAAAAGAGTCTTTCTAGTACTTTTAACAAATAAAAATGAATTTTTTTATGCTGATCCTAAAAATTTTTCTAAAAACATTTTCTTTAAGGATTGGCATTACAAACCATTTGTTTTGTTAAAGCCTTAAGCTTATTATGTGAGAATTCTTGAAGAATTGGTGTTGTAACAATCAAACGTAATTTTACTCATGACACTTCGGCTTTAGCCTATTCAACGTGCAAGATCCTAAAAATCATTCATACCAAAGATTGGGGTCAGCAACTATGGAAACAAAAAATGTTTGCAGTACAATTTCACACCAGTCTACAGCACATCCTCACTTATAGCTATTTCGATTATTAATAAGTATGGTTTAATGCTTTTATCCTAAAGAGCCACACCAGTTGCCATTCATAGTTATTCTTCCTTTTCACTAATGTCAAACATAATTTCCCTTGTTGGTTTGCTAGATGGTGGAAATAGTATGGCACAAGCTCTGAAATCTTTCCTCCCATGGTATATGAAAGTTTTATAGCATTTCAACAAAAATACCAACCCATCGATCACGAAGAAATTTTTTCGATGTCTTTGCTCTTTGCCTCTAAGTTCTTTATTCTTTGTTTCCACACATGACGACATGATTATAAAGAAGATCGAGATATCAACGTCCCAATGTTTATTCGAAGATTTAAAATTAAGTGGTGGGATAAATTTTCAAAGACACATCTAGCCTCCACTGAAGCAGTTGAAGAGTGGTTTCGAAAAAATTACTCTTCCCTGCTAAAGATTGTAATTCCTAATCAAATGGTCTTTTTACAACAAAAATTCAAAGCCAATGCCTTGCTCACTAATGCTAAAACTAAAGATGTATATTTTACAATCACGCAACAATTGCTAAAAGCAAGGCCCAGCTCAACTTTTAGCTTTAACAACGATGAAGTTTAGTCAACCTAAGAAAATGAAGATGACTATTTTGGCATTGACCTATTAATAGATATCTAAAGGCCCTAAAAGGGTAAACAGGCGCTTGAAGGCTCATACTTCGGGCAAAGTTTCATTATTATATATTTATCATTGTAAGCCCAATGTATGCAAGCCCATAAAAAAATTCAAGTCAAGTCCAAAGTCAAGCACCACTTCATAAACCAAGCCTCACTCACACTTCATAAAGCCAATCTCTAAAATTACAAAAATCCTTTCTTCCTTTAAAAGGATATCATCTCCTCCTCCAAAAACAACACTTCTTCCTACAACACTTCTTACTTCATACCTCTCATCTCTCTAACCTTTCTCCTTCTCTCTCAAAGCCACGAAATTATCTTCAAAGACCTTCCTCCAAGTCTCCCAGAACATGCTCAGCCTTCTCCTTTTGAGGGTAAAGAAAACCTAAAGCATATAGCTTAAAGCTTAAAGCTATCCTCAATGGTAACCCTTAACCTTTCAAAACTCCATGGCTTATGTCCTAAACTTCCAACCAACATCCTAAAGCCTTAAACCAGACTTTAAATCCTTCTTAAAGCTTACTTAAATGTTTATTTGAAAGAGTATATCATTTCATAATATTATTTATGATGGATACTAAGAAAACTAGTAAAAATTTCCCTAAGTGGACCTTTTATAAATACATTCATATGCAAAAAATAGTCATATAGCAGCAATTTAACCACACACTTGTGATTACTTGAAAACAAAAAATTCTTAATTACCTATCTTATTATGGTGATTTATAACTTACAATGCCATAATTTTAAAAAATACTATTGAACTTTTGTTTTGATGATAAAAAAGTGTTTTTACTATTGTATTTATGGATTTTATTGTGTGTTAAGATAGGTTTGAAGAAATCAAGTCATAAAGTGCGTGTATGTTGAGCCTTGATGATAAAAGATATATATGGAGTTTATGAAGCATGTTGGAGATGTACAAAGACTAAGATAGAAGATCAAGTTTAAGAGTATAATTTAATAGGTCTATGAGTGAGTGTTTATGTTAAGAAGTGAATGGAATTGGTTTTGTATTAATTGATTAAGTATAGACAAAGTTTGGAAGTTGGATTATTAAATAAGCTCAATTGAGCTCCAAAATCTGTACATTTGATTTGTGAAAGGAATTAAGCACACTTCTAGAGCTCCAAATCATATGAAATTTTACATGATGTTAGAAAAATGTGTCAAGAAGCTACTCACCAAATTTCATAGAAATTGGAAGAAGAATGGAGGAGCTATCCCAAAAACACCAAGTGGTGTTACAAGTTGGCGCATTCAAGGGAGTTTGGTCGACCAAATGACCCATAGGTCAACCCAATGAGCCATAGGTCGATTGAATGAGTCAATAGGTTGATCAAATGAGAGATAGGTCAACTAAATGACCCATTTAGTTGATCGAACATGATGAAAAGGAAACAGTAACTTTGCAACGAGTAGATTTTGTAATGAATATAACATTTAATGAATTATAACGTTGGAAAATGGCTATAAGGCTTAAATATGGGTATAAATAGGTGTTGTAAGTGTGGTTTACGTATGAGAAAATTTTTAAAAGAATTGTACAAGTGATTTGAGTTTTCTTAGGGTCATTTGTGAGTTTGTGGTGAAAATTGTAAGTGAATTCTTATCAGAGTTATTCTTGAGTCTTGAAAAAGAAGAGGGCTATGATGTTATCTTGTAGCCTTAGAAAAGGAAGTCATAGGATATTCCTTAACCTCAAAAGGAAAAGTGAAAAGTTATCCTTAAGCCTTGAAAAAGGATTGTAAATCTAACGTTATATTTGTTTTAATTGCATAGTGTAAAAATCTCAACAGAGGTGTTAGGAACTGGATGTAGGGGCAAATGGACTGCTCTAAACTAGAATAAATCGGTTATGTCTCTCTTCTCTCTTCTCTTTTACTTTTATGCATTTATTTTATATTATTTAAGTTATTTTTATTATTTTGATTAATTAAATTATTGTTTAACCTTTGCATTTAATTAAATTGGCAAAAGATTTATGTTTAATAATATAGAATAAAATTTTAAGAATCTAATTTATCCCTTCTTATGTGACATATAGGACTATCAAATATACAAAAAGGGGATGTGATGGAGATTGAACGAAAAAGCAAGAATAGATTAATGTGGGAAATTGAGGTTATCACTATTATAAGGTTAATTAATCATAAGATTAAAGGGTTATAAGTTAATCGGGCTTCACAAGTTAATAAACTCTACTCACCATTTCAAGACATGGCATTTAAAACGTCCACATGGAGATTGATGAGGATAAATAGAGAATGAGGCCCTAGGTTTCATGATCATTGGGGAGAAAACGAGGTAATAGGGTTTTTAAATAAAATAATTGATAAATTAATAATTTAAAATTAAACAATAAAATGAATTTTTATAGATTATAATATATTTTCTCTTAATTAAGTGTAATATTTAAATTTTAACGAATTACAATATTGTTGTGGCCTTTAGATTTACAAATTTTTTGGATTGAAGTACCTTTAGGAGTTTGCTTCGTCGATTTTACACTGTGAAAGAAAGGGTTATGTAAAAATGAAACAAATTGAACCTGGGAGTATCCATCACAAGATACTACTATAAAAATATGGTAAATTCAAGGGATGTTTAATATTATGGTTGGTTTTGATTTTTAGTTTTGGTTTTTATGTGTTTTTATTGAATTTTGTGTATTTTTTCTGTTTTTGTACTTTTTATACTATATTAATGTGTTATTTTTTCTATTTTTGTTCTATTTTTTCAATTTCTATATTTAGAAAAACATATACTATAAATGGAAAAGAAATCATTTCCAAACATCATCTCATATATCAAAATTCACTCAAGTTGGCTTGATAAAAAATTTCCAAACAACTTCTTAGATATCAATAGTCACTCAAGTTGGTGTGGCTTGGCCTGATTCGGGCAGAGAATGATATTTACTTCTAGTTAAATGTATTTGGATACAATGAAAGATATTTGCATGCATTTTCATCCCAATATGCGTGCGAGTATATTCGACTTGTTTTTATCAATTATTTATTTATACTAACTTTAAATTTATAAATTTTAAATCTTTTAAGTTTTAGAATTAAACCAACTTAGTTAATTTTTACTCTTTTAATAAACTTTAATATATGACTTATTAAATTCATAGTATTTTAGAAATGATTATAAATTTTAATTTTACTTTATAATTTAAGTTATATAAATTAAAACCCTTTTAATTTATCTTTAATTCTTCAATTAAATAATTTATAACTATAAATTAATATTAATATTTAATAATATGTCATGACCAACCGAATATTAAGGATGTTAAAATAGTTTGAATTATAGTATCAATAGGTGATTATAATGTATAATTTAATTATTTCATCATCAAATGTTTCAAGTAAAAATAATATGTTAGTGTTCACTTTAAATAATCTAACCATATTTGTTATTACTAATTAGTAAATGATTTATTATTGATATTTGAAAATAATTTTTTCAAATTTCATTTTGTTCTGATTAGATCATTTGTAAATAACAAGACTAAGGGGCCCATGTGGGAGCTCTCATATGCCCCTCTCACATGGGGGCATTTTGGTAATTCTCTAATCCCACATGGGGCCTCTTAATTTTTTTATTTGCAATTTATCATTAATTAAAAATAGTAGAATATTTTTCCTAATTACTTTAAGATAACGAATCCTTTATAATTTACTTAAGTATCTCAATCAATTTATATCATATCCAAATATTTTTTTACTAAGCTACTCCATAAAATAGGATATAATTAGCATCAAAATATAATAATTTTTATATGAGAAACTTTGGTAATCTCACGTAATTTCCACTTTTTTTCTTTATAATTGTGTTAGTTCTATGAATTTATTTTCTAATAAGTATTATATATTTGTTAATATTATATATTTGTTTACGTATCTCCATATTAAATCTATTATATCAATTTCTTTCTTCATAAAAAGGGATAATAAGTATACAAGTAATCAACTTTTTAGAATTTTTTTAATTCAGTAACTAATCTCTAAAAGTTTTTAATTTAGTGATCAATCTTTAAAAACTTGCTTAACTTAGGAAACAAGTTAGATGTTGTAAGTTTTATACTAACGAAACTAACATAATTTGACATGTGGACATCCAAGTGGTAAAAAGTACATATGTGGATGTCTGCATACAAGACTAACTTAAAAAAAATTTCAATTTAGTGATTAATTTTTTGAAAATTTTTACTTCAGTATTCAACCTCTAAAATTTTTATTTTTAGTGACAAATTTTAAAAAATCATTCAAATGATGTTAAAATTAGTTTTTTCTTATAAAAATAACAAGGAATCAATATAATAATATTTTATTAAAAAATATAATATAATGACTTCTAAGTTTAGTTGATATGGATGAATTTTGTTAAGTTTTAATATTTGAAATCATATGTATTCTTCTATATTCTTTGTATAAGAGTGTTCAAATTGTGTCATATTCTGTTGAATGACAGATTAAAGGTATTGACATATTTTTTGGATGAAAAGGTCGAGTTTTGGGAGAATTTGGAGCAAAATTGGAGCAAGCAGTTGATGGTAGAAGATTTAAATGGTAGGTACTATAGCTATTAAATGATGTCGTTTAAGTCAAACACACCCACCATTTAGCTCCTTTCCCATAGACTTAAATGACTGGTTACTTATAGTTTAATGATGTTATTTTACTCCCTATTAACCACCATTTAGCATGTTGTAAATGAAAAAAAAAATACAGACAAAGTGGTCTTTTCACCCTCTTTAGGTTTTTCCTAATTAAAAAGGGTATATAAACCCTCCCATTGAGTAGAGAAGAGACCAAGAAAGCTTTTCGCAAAAGTTCTACACTTTTTCTCTCAAAATCATTAATGTTTTTAGGATTTTCTTTAGGATTTCATTTGAGTTTTTCTTTTATCTTTTTAGCTTAGTTTTTTTTAAGTATCATTGCACTTTATTTATAGTTGTTGGATGTTTTTATTCATGTATTTTCATATTTCCATATTCTCTTATGTTTAGATTGAATATTTGATAGGTTTTGAATTTGAACATCGTGATCAATATATGGATGCTTGATTATAATTCAATAGATGACTTTCTTTTCAATTTCCAACCTTGAATTTAGTTTTTTAAGCTTGGGTTCTTGTTATTTCAATTCAGTTTTTATTATTTATTAGTTCTGTGGTGGATTATTTCATTGTTTCATTTTACTTTGATGTTTTTGTTTGAGTTATGTCTTGTGATTAAAGTTTGTGAAATTTCTTAGGTTCTACATTGTTTAATTTCAATTTCTATTATGTTTTTGGGTGTTGGATTTTCTGTTTAATATGTGTTTAACCTGGGTTTTGTGTGTTGTGTTGAATTAAATTAATTGTTAGCATAAAAACCTTGGATTTTCATTAGATTTAGTGTTGAATCTCAACTTTCATTACTTACCTTAAGAAATATTTAGAATAGAAGAATTTAAGAATTAATGCAAATAATTATTCTATTAATTAAAATATGAAATAAATATAATTTAATTTGATCTTCTTGTATAAGTGAAAAGAATATTTTTAAGAATTTTCTATTTCATATATATTATAAAAGGTTAAATTCACAAAGTGTTAAAACTATTAAATAAATTCTTGTGATTGATTGAGATATCAAAGTTACTAAACATTCTATCAAATAAAATCCTTTTAAAAAAATTTGGAACTTGTAATGAGATCATAAATTGTGTTTTTATGGAATAATTTTTAATATTTTTAAGGAATAAGTTTTTTTTGTCTATTCTTTGTTAAAAATCAATAATATATCTTCAAATCTAAATTTATTTATAAAAAATATTTTATGGATATTATATATTGAATTTAAAAGATTTATTCACAAATTATTTTTTTTAGTTAAAGACTTTTCAAGTCTATGAAAAAGGGTTTAACATATAACTAAATATTTGGTAACTAAAATTTAAAATCATTATATAACTGTTTCTAATAAAATATTGATATATTAATCATTTACTATTTTTATAAAGGAAAAATTAATTTTAACCTAATTTGAATGATTAAAATATTAGTTACTAAATTAAAAAAAATTCACTTGGATATTGAAGTGAAAAATGTCAAAAAGTTAGTTACTAAATTAAAAATTTTTAAAGGTTAGTCTTGCATACTTGGACATCTACGTGCCAGGTTTTGTTAGCCTCATCATTTAAAACCAATAACGTTTAACTTTCTACCTAAGTTGGGCAAGGTTTTAAAGGTTAGTCACTAAATTGAAAATTTTAAAAAGTTAGATACTGAATTAAAAAAATTCTAAAGGGTTAATTACTGATGTAATCATTATCCCTTATTAAAAAGAAATATAACAATGATAGTCTTACTATTACATCAATATCATGTCTTGATAAAGGTATAACTTGTTGGAAAATAAAGCAGTGATCAAATCAATAACATAGTGAAATAATTTCAATTTCCCTAAAGATTTACAAATTTAAGTTGAATCACAAAATAGGAAAAATTACAAGAGTTTAGACAAACTAGTTATGCTTTTCTTGTAGATCTTGTTCTTCTTTATAAATCCATCAACCATAAACTATTTAAACATCCAACCTTTAACGGTGTCTATAGATATAATGCAAAGGAGAAGTCAAAACCAATTTTGAGAGGAAGAAGAAGAATAGTGCTAACATTCAACCTTTAATGGTGTCTATATATATAATGTAAAGGAGAAGTCAAAACCAATTTTGAGAGGAAGAAGAAGAATAGTGCTAGCTATTCCATCTTTCTTCTTCTTTTTACATGAAAAATGATATTTTATAACATTAAAATTAATCAAATTTATAACTAAAATTAAACTTTAATTATGATTACAATTTAATCATAATAAAATTAAATATCAAGTATTGATCTTTGATGTTTCTAAAATTTCTTAATTAAGTCCAACTTAATTAATTTTTCTCTCATTTAATATTCCTTTATATGTGACTTATTAGATTTCTAATATGTTAACAATGATTATAAATTATAATTTTAGTTCATAATTAAAATTAGATAAATTAAATTATTGTTAGTTTATCTTTAATTTTCTAATTGGACAATTTATAATCATAGATCATAATTGACGTCAAATAATACGTCATGACTACCTAAATAATAAAAATGTCAAAGTGATTTAACTTAACCTATCTATACATGGATATAACCTATAATTTAATCCTTTCTTTATCCAAAGTTCCAATAAGAATTAGAGCATATAAGTAAAGTCTATCCTAAATAATCTAATCGTTTTCATTCTCGCTAATTAGAAATGATTTATAATTGATATTAGAAAAACAAAATTTTAAATTTCAATTCATTCTAACTAGAGAATTTTCAAATCGATACTAATAAAGAATAGTAGAACATTTTCCTTAATTATTTTAGGATAATGAATGCTTTATTGATTCACTCAATTATTTTTATATAGTTCATACTATATCTAATGACTACTGATTTAACAACACCATAAAATAAATCATAAATAGTATCAAAACATAGTAATTCTTATATGAGATAATTTTGATTATCTTATGTCTAAAAATCAGTTTTACAACCATTATAATGAGGTAATGCAAGGACACACATAAATAATGTTCCATTCAGAATCCTCATAATTGGGTTAGTTTACATAAGTGCTCACACATCTATTTAAGTATCTTTACACCCAGCTGGGTCATGGAGTTCCCAAAAAAAGCCTAATACACCACGGGGAACCTCATTTTTGAGCATTGGATGAGAACTG
>JAOXYD010020955.1:0-14620 GCA_028565735.1 Pinacopodium congolense
GCTCTCTGTGGGATCGACCCTGACTTGCCCTAACTACTTAGTTAGGTTAGTTAGGTATTTTATTATTTGGTAGCTTATGACGAGCTCACCAATATCTATTTGACCTCCAATACAATTGGTTAACTCAAGGCAATACGACGCTCTAAGCTTGCCATATTGGTCTTAAATTTTTGCCCCTATACGGGGTCTCTCGAAGCAATACGAGAGTCTCTTCAGACCCATATATTGGTCCTAAAATGTGACATTTTGCTTCTTTTTTTGCTCCAATCTTCATAATTTACCAAATAATCTCCATTTCCTGTAAATTATACATTATAAAACATAAATTAGATAATTAAATACTGAATTAAGGGTCATAATTCAATTAAAACTCAATCAATTTGACCTATAACACTCAAAGATGCCTTGTGGGCTTACATGACTGGATACAAGGCTCTAATAAGGAAGTAACCATACAGACTCATCTTTGAAAAGCCATGCCATCTTCCAGTAGAGCTAGAGCATAAGGCTTACTAGGAAACCAATAAGTGCAACATGAAGTGCGAGGCCATTCATTCCTATAGAAGAGTTGTGATAAGAAGCATTTGAGAATGTCTGAATTTATGAGGAGAAGACTAAGGCATTATATGATCAAAACATTTTAAGAATGATATATATGATGGGCTAGAAGGTCTTTCTCTACCATTCTTGCCTCAAGCTTTTTCTAGGTAAGTTGTGCTCTATAAACAAGTCCGAGTAACTCATATATACCCTTATAGAGTAGTGGAGATGAGGAATGCCAAGATGGGTAAAAGAGTTCAAAGTGAATGAGCATTGTCTCAAACCTTACTTTAAGGGTTTTCAAGTGCATAAATTAGAGATGGTGGAGGTTAATACATTACATTGATCGTTGAGATCTAATAGTGGTTGAGCTTGTGACCTTAAACAAGTGCTTGTTGGGATGCACCCTAACCTTATCCTTTTGTTTGTGTGCTTTTCTTCCTTTTGTAAATAGGTTACGGTTTATTCTCTTTGAGTGTTTCACTTGTCTTATTTTGTTTATTGTATGTGTAGGAAGGCAAGAAGAAAGCTCCCGTTTTTATTGCCAAGCTTCGTATGGCTTCTTCAATCCAAAGGAGTGCTTCTGTTCCCATCCCTTTTGTAAGTAATTTTATTATTTATAGGACATTGGGGACAATGTACCATTTAAGAATGGAAGTGGGACAAGAAAAAAAATTTTGCACTTGAGTAATTATGATGTGAGTTTGTGTTAAACAATGAAATTCAGTTATAATAGATGGAATGAGATTGAGTTGTATACTTGAATTTGGATTAGGTTGCTTAAGTAAAAGGTGAATTATGTTGATTGATTGAAGTAGTTAGTTGTATAAACTTAGTCAAAATTTTTACACTTGAGTGATTATGCAATTATGAAATCATGATGGATTTTTATATATAAACTTTTGTAAGGCATTGAGTTTATATGACTACATTCTAGTTATTTTATTTTATTTTTTGTGTGTGATGCTCATCTAGGAAGATCATATATCAAATTGAAACTACTAGATGCATGCTATATAGAAAGGATAATGACCTTCTTTGTTTTTAACACTTAACTTAAATGACCCACCTAGTTTATTATCCGTTGCAACCACTTTTAAGCCTTTACCCTTTTTATTTGGAAAGTAAACATCTTAAAACCTAAAAACACCTTTAGCCTTACCTAATCATATGTTTAATGAAGTGCTATGTGAGCATTAGTTTAGGGCTTTTGGTTTACATTCTATTTTGAGACGAGTTGATAGATACTTTTACTCATATTGTGCATTGTTTATAATTACTTCTATTATTTCCTTATTTTTTAAAAAGAAAAACGAAAAGAAAGAAAATAAAAAGACAAAGAATTAAACATGGCAGCAATAATTAGTGTTGATTAATTAGTTGTATTTACATGCTTATCTTAGAAATCTTATTTAGTAGTCCCTCTATATTTAGTACTTTATTAATATTTGTGAGACAATCCTCAAACCTTTAGACCTCACCTAAACCCAAGCCCCATTACAACCCCGAGTAAAAGCCTTTTTTTATCTATGGTAACATGTAATCTTTATGGAAGAGAATTTATGCATTTGCAAGACTATGGTAGTATGGCCTCCTAGAGGGGGTTTTAAGTGAAACACCAACCCTCACACACTTGAGTGAAATGAGAGAATACCATGAGGAAAATCTATCTTGGTTTTATGCTTACCTTTGATTAATGGTGTATTCATTTGATTTTGTTTATGTGTACTGATAAAAATCAATTATGATATCTATAGTATCTTAATGTTTAAGTTTTACAAGTTTGAAAGATTGCATGCATTTGAACTCTTTGAAAACAAACTGATGTAATGTAATGGTTATGTTCTATTTGCTTGACAACAAGCAATGGTTTAAGTTTAAGGGAATTTGCTTGGGATGAATTTTGCTATATTTTGATATGTCAATTGAGATGGATTCATCCTTATTTTTTATATAAAAGTGCTTAATTTATGTTATATTATGTTTAATGATAGGCTTAATCCCCTAACAAAAGTTTTGGGATCAAAGCATGAAGTTTGGAAGCAAATTGGAGGAAAAAGTTGAAGGAAGAGCTACTGTCCAGGAGGTATATGATAGGTTCCTTCACCCATCGTATATACTTCACTAGCCTATCGTATCCCTTTGAAATTAGGACTAATACAACGGGCCACCAGCTCGTATTACTTCACCAGTCCACCGTATTAGTGTCTGACAACTAAAAAAATAGGGGCATCTTGGTCTTTTCACAAAGTCGCCTTACCTTTTAGAAAGGGTTTAAAAGGCTAGGAGAAACATGCAGAGCTGGGGGAGAAGAGAGACAAATACACAACCTCATCCATTTTCTTGAGTTTTCTCCTTTGTTCTTGTATTTTCCCTTTTCTAAGAACTTTAGGTTAGATTTTGATGCTGCTAGGATTTTAATCTATTCATCTACTAGTTCTACATTGTTTTGCTCTTAATTTACATCTTTGAATGTCTTTAATCTTGTATTTTCGTGTTTTAATACTCTATTATATTCAGATTTGGGTTTTGATGATTTCTTCGCTTAATCCTTATGGATATTGTATGAATATGAGTTTTTACATCAATAGATGATTTTATCCATCCATTATTACAATTTTTAAGCTTTCTTTTCCTAAAGTTAAGGTCTATCTCTTTTGGATATTAGCTTTGGTGATGATCTACTTATGGGATTCTACTTATTTGGGATGCTTTTAACTAGTTTATGCTTGATGGTTAATATTTATGCATTTTTCTAATCATTAGGTGGTTTAATTTAAATTATTGCTCTATTCTTTATTGCTGAATGTTCTGTCTAAGTGTTTTAAATCTCATAGTATGTGTTTTGATTTGGATTGAATTAATATTTAGAGTAAAAGCATTAATTTTTCATTAGATTATTATTGAATGTACAATTTTCATACTTGAATTTTCCAACATTGAATTAATTTTATTAAGCATGGATGGTTTTTATTTGGTCTTTGTTTAGGTTAATCTGAGTATATGTTGCTAAATTCCTAAGGGCTTGAACGTATAGCGGGGATAAAGGTGTAATTCTTTATGATAATATGATTGGGTTTGTATTGATTTGGTACTTTTAAGCTTATGTTGGTTTAATATTTTGGTTGAATGTCATGAACTAGGTATTATCTTTAGGCTTGATCACCCTTTAAGTAATTTCCTTATTTGAATGATAGGATTGAGAATGTGATATGTAATAATATTTCCAAAAGTAGCAATAGGCCAGTTGGATTTATTAGCATACTTAACTAACTAGTCTTGGGTATCATACCTTTAGGATACGCTTTTCAATCTTGTGTATTAGTGGCCAAAGTTAGTCATTCCTTATCACTTAATACATCTTTACTATTAAACCTAGAGAGCTTGTTCTAGGTTATAATGAAGATAGGGATATTTCTAGAGCTTATTAGATTTACCTAAGTTATAAGACTTAAGAATTTGAGAGCTTGTTCAAACCTATAGGTTAGTAGCTTGGGTAGGGCACCTTTTATCTAAATTCGAGGATCAATAGTTATCCTAGAATCACGATGATTCATTCGGCCCATTTCTTTGCTCATTTTGGTAGTCTTTTGTGTTTTGCTTTGTGCTTGTCTCTTAATTACGTTTATTGCATCTTAGCTCAGCTTAGCTTTCATTATCTTCAGGGCTTTTTGTTTTCTTTGCAACATTCAAAATAGTAGTAACATTCTCGATTGTGAGGTCTAGTTAGGTATGATCATTTGATAGTTTATGACAGCTATCAAGTGGCTATAAAACCGAATTAAATAGCGGTGGTTAGGGACGTCAATCATTTCATTTTACTGGGGCTTTTTAAATCCAAAATGTGATAGCTTATGCCCCTCATCACCTTTTTTGCTCTAACTCCTCCTACGTACTTCCAATGGGCATGAAAGTTGATATGTAGGTTCTTTACATGATGTTCATACACCCATTAAATTTTATAATGAAATGAGTTCTAAAAGTGATCATAATGCATCACCAAATTCACCCATACCAAAAATGATACTTGTTTGAGCTTCTGTTGCTCTTCTTACTCTAATTATTCTCCAAACTTGGCCATTTCAACTAGTATTTGTGTCTTAAGACCAAATCTGCATGTAAACTCAAAAGGAACATAAATAAAGCATTCAAACATTAAAATAAGGATGAAATGACATTGAAAAACTTATAGAAATAATATAAAATATATCCCTATCATCTAACACTAAGTATTAGCCTATGAATTTTGTAGAGGCAACCATGCCAACCACATGTGCTAGTCAATGGTATTAAGAGTACAGGTTGAGCATGTAGACTACATTGGGAACCACCAAAACAACCTTTACAGTAACACATACAATCTTGGGTGGTGTAATCATCCCAACTTTGTCGAGTAAAAGTAAACTTGTGTTAAGCTATATTGTAAGTGTACAAGTTGAACAATTGGAATATAAGCAAATATCATCCTATAATGATTGAATTTAGTCAATTTATTAATTTGGATTACACTTTGTTTAAGAAATAGATTACTAAAGGTATATTTAACAATTAACTGAAATTGAAACAGTATACTGGAACTTAGAAAAGATCAAGATTAAAGACTAGGAATTATTGTTAATCCTATTTATTTCCTCTTGTTTAACTAAATCAATTAATGTCTGGCCTGAGACTTCCTAATGTTTTAGTTTCCCCTTTTTCAAGGTGCAATTAATTGTCTCTACTTAATCAACTCAGAATTAACCTTGGGATCTCTCGATATGCAAAGCCTTTTCTAAGTATATAACAAGTTGTGAAGTAATCCTATAAGCAGTGTATTGATCGATTGAAATCTCTTTATAATAAATCAATAATTTGTTATCTATAGGTCTATTAATCGCTAACTCTCATTGTACAATTAACACAAACTTCTCAACTCACTCTCTCAATTTATTGCGAAGTTTAAGCTTAATAGAAAACACAATCATATATCAAATTGAATCAATAAACAAAAGTATACAAATAGCTTAAACACCAATTCCTACGATAGGTTTACCTACTCATAGCTTAATTGAAATAAAAATACTAATATTCTACATCAACCAATAAAAATATATAAAATAACACGATAGTGAATGAAGGAATATGTAAACTGATGATCGGTTGCATCTCTACATCTCCAGAAAACCCTTAGCCATCCTATGTCTTTGAAAAAATCTTAAAAATCTATCTGCCCACTCCATTTATTTCTTTAGGTTTTATTTTTTTTTCATTCTACGGCGTCGTACTTGGCCCTTTGCTTGCCTATCAAAGGCCACGCTTGTGGCATGTGTTACCACAAACGTGGCTTTTTAGCCATTGTCTACTTCGCTCCTCTTCTCCTCTTCTTCTACTATTCATTATAGTTCCACCTAATATGGATAACAAGAAAAAACAAGTTATCTGAATAAAAATAATAATAAAATAATAAAATAATAAAAAAAGAAAATAAGAAAAGATAACAATGATACTAATTAATAAAAAAATACTCACAAAAGAGTTTTACATCACTAACAATATATTATGATTGGGTAAGCTAATGGAGTTTGTTGTTTAAAAATGGGGTATTTTTAAGAAACAAAGGGTTAAAGGTTCAAGGGGGCTAGCAAGGGATAATAAAAGGGTAAGTCATTTAAGCTAAGGGTTAGCACAAAAAAGGCCTTCATCATTTCTATTAAGCATACATTTAGTAAACTTAAACTGATTCAAAGTAAGTTATGAAGGTAATAACTTATCAAAAGTATCACAGATACAAAGAAATGAAATGATTATAGATGGAGTCGTATAGGCTCAATCCTCACATAAGCTGAAATAAAAATCCATTATGCATCTATACATTACCTCATTGCTGAAGTGTCAAATTCTGAGTAACCTTATGCACCAAAATACTTTCATTACCCCACATGGATCGCTCTCTACTTAAGTAGCTTAATTCCAGTTCAAGTAATGCATTCAATCTCATTCCAACTAATGTGATAGAATCTCATGGAAAAACAAATCAAAAGGATTCAAATGTGGTTCTGTTACTAACACAAAATAGTATCCTAATATGCCTAAAATATGCATCATAACTAACACATTGCGAATAATGACTCTAACAATCGAAACAAATAACAAAAGAGGAAATGTCACCTCCCCAAACTTAGACAACACATTGTCCTCAATGTGAAAAAGAAACCACAACAGTAAAAACAACACAGAACAAAGAAAGAAAACAATGAACACATTGTAATATGCAACAAGTAAAAAAAATACAAGAGGTAAAGGATAAGAAAGCTTATGGAGATTCTGGTGAAGTTGACACATCGACATTTTGAATACGTAAATATTTCTTAAGCTTTTGATCTTGAGAGTGTTGTTGCATGGAAACCTGTTGGATTTACAATTCAATGATGGTTACTCGACCCTCTAGTCACTAATTACTCTTAAACAACAATTGGATATTCTCACTCATTGTGGTAAGAGTTTGTTTCAACTCTTCATTATGTGTATATGGATCTAAAGGGTCAGCTTCATCAATTAAAGTAGTGTGAGAGGGCGGTGGTGGATGTTTTACTATCTTGTTTCACCTGTTAAGAACAATTGTTCAAGAAAGGGGATTGCAAAGCCTCATGGAATAGGGCTCCAAGATCTCTAAGCAAGTGCTTAATATTAAATCAAACAGGTGATTAACTATGATATTCTTCTATATTAACATTATAATGCTATACAAATATAGTAACAATAAAACTTGAAGGTCCTAAATGATAGCTAATATAGGGGTGAATTAGGTTCTTAAACTTTTAAAGAAAATACACAGAGTAAAGAGATAATAATTTGTTGAAGTTAAGTAAACAACTATGAAACAAATAATATGAATAATACTTGTAATGATTGAATATAAAATAAGAAATATATAATTAAAAATTTCAACAACTTACAAATCCTTTTTAAATCAAGGATAACCAATTCTTCTTTTTCATAGCATAAGAATAACCTTTAGAAACTTTCTTTTTATAGGCTTAAGAATAACCTCAAAATACTCCTTTTTAAAGGATCAAGAATAACCTTACAATGACAAAGAAACTTTTCACACACACTTGATAATCAAAGCACTCTTAAACACATATACACCTTAAACTCTCAAGACACTTGATGAGACTTGGTAAGCTTGTAACTTGTATCTTTTTCTTTCACTTCACTACTATTTATAGTGTAAAACACTAATCAACTATCTATTGGTCAACTTATTTCTTTTGACCGTTGGATAACTCTTGCTATTGTTGTATATATTTTATATCTGTTGAGCAAATCTTCTATCTATTATGCAATGTGACCACAGGGCTTTGTTCGGTCGACCGATAGGCCATGTTCGATCGACCAATCTTCTAAACTTGTTATTTCGATCAACTGATAGCCATTGTTATGTTTACCGATAGCCATTATTTGGTCAACCGGTCTTCATTTGGTCAGTCATTCTTCATTTGGATAGCCGATCTCCTCAAGATGTTCATTTGGTTGACAAATCTCCATCATTCGGTCGACTAGTCCTCCTTCTGTCGGTCGATGCTTCCTTCGGCGCTGGAATTAAGTCTACCGATCATCTGTATGTGGTCTACCAACCTTCAGTCGTCAGGCTTGTATAGACGTTTTTCCTTGTTTAAAAATCTTCTTTTCAACATACCTATCTTTAAGTACACTTTAAAAAAAATATTAGTAGAAAGAGTGTTTTGACATCATCAAAATTGGGTGGAACCTCTCTTAGTTCAACAATCTGTCCCTTTTTGTTAATGACAAAACTAAGTGATTTAAACAACACAATCAGTTACACAATTTCAAGATTTATATCTCACTAACTCCCTCTTACTTCATACTTATATAGCTCCCACTAAATTAAACAAGAATTTCAAGAACCATAGATCATACTTATATTGTATAGTGTTTTTAGTCAAATAGATCATACTTATATTGCCACACCGAATCGGAATTCAATTAAGATGCAAACCATAATCCCTAAGTTATTGTCTAAGCCACAACACTTGAGTGCAACAACTACCGGTAGCTACGTATTCAGCTTCCGTCGTAGACAATGCAACATAATTTTATTTTCTACAAAACTATGAAACTAATGCATTTCCTAAAAAATGAAATACACTGGATGTACTTTTTCTATCAAAAAAACTACCCTCATAGCCGGCATTAGAATATCCAACCAAGTATAAACATGTATTTCTAGAATACCATAGTCCTAAATTCAAAGTATCAAAGAAATATCGTAAAATAAGTTTAATAGCTAACAAATGTGATTCTTTAAGACAAGATTGAAAGAACGCACATAAACAAACACTAAACATGATATTTGGATGACTAGCAGTCAAATATAACAGATTTCCAATCATACCTCGAAAGAGTTTTAGATCTACCTCTTTTCCATCTTCATCTTTATTCAGCTTAGTAGATGTGCTCATAGGAGGGCCTACGAGCTTTGATTGATCCATGCCAAATCGCTTTAGAAGCTCTTTTGTATACTTTGATTGACTTATAATGATGATATCCTTCATTCTCATGATTTGGAGTTAGAGGAAGAAAGTCAATTTTCCCATCATGCTCATTTCAGACTCCGTACTCATACACTTAGCAAAATCCTCCACAAACATTCATTAATAGCACCAAAAATAATATCATCTACATAAATTTGAACAATCAAAAAATCATTTTGATCCTTCTTAATAAACAATGCAGTATTTACTTTCCCCTTTTCAAAACAATTTGCAAGAAAAAATGCAATTAATCTATCGTACCATGCTCTAGTTGCTTGTTTTAATCCATATAGTTCTTTGGATAATTTAAAAACATGTTCGGGTGCATCATGTCGTTCAAAACTAGGAGGTTGTTTAACATATACTTTTGTTGAATAAAACAATTAAAAATTCACTTTTTACATCCATTTGAAAAAGCTTAAAACTCATATGAGATGAAAATGCAAGAAGTAGTCTAATAGCCTCTAATCTAACAACGGGAGAAAACGTCTCATCATAATCTATTCCCTCTTCTTGATTATACCATTTAGCCACCAATATATCTTTGTTTCTCCCAATGTTACCTTGTTCATCTAATTTATTCTTAAATACCCATTTTGTGCCAATGATAGGGTGATTTACGGGTTTAAGTACTAAAGTCCAAATCTTGTTTTACTCAAATTGTTCTAACTCCTCATTCATAGCTAAGATCTAATTCTCATCATCTAAAGCTTCTTCTATATTCCTAGGTTCAATTTTTAAAAGAAAGGCAATATGAGATAAATTAAAAATTGATCGCGTGGTTACCCCTTGGTGATCATCACCTATAATTTGGTCGGTGGGATGATCCTTCTTATACCTCCAATCTCTTGGTATCTTTTCATCTCCTCCTTCTCTACTTGGTTCAACAATTTGTGATGTTTTTCCATTATCTTCAAGTGAAAGATGTTCTAATCCCTTGGATACATCTACACCATCAAACTCAAGTACTCTCTTTCTTTCGAAAGGAATAGTTTTATAAAATTTAACATGCATAGATTCTTCAATAACATGAGATTCTTGTTATAAACTTTATATGCTTTGCTCGATAAAGAGTATCATAAGAAAATACCTTCATAAGTTTAGAATCAAAATTTCCCAAACTATCTATAGTTTTAAAACTATAACATTTTCAACTAAAAGCTTTGAAATGACTAATTTTTTGCTTCTTGTTGTCAAAAGTTCATAAGGAGTTTTATCTAACTTATGTCTAATATTCACCATATTGATGATATGGTAGGCACATGTAATGGCTTCGGCCTAAAAATAATTTGGAAAATCATACTCATTTATCATAGTTCATGCCATTTCTTGTAAAGATCTATTTTTCCTTTCCACTACACCGTTTTATTGAGGTGCCCTAGGTGTAGAAAAAATTTGTGGAATTCCATGATCATCACAAAAGCATTCAAACATATCATATTCAAATTCTATTCAATGATCACTTCTAATAAATGCACTAGATAAGGACTTTTCATTTTTTATTTTCTTTGGAAAACTAAGAAAGGATTTAAAAAATTCATCTTTTGAGCAAATGCATATGATTTTCCTCCTAAACTAGCTACTCTAGTGGGACCAAAAAAATCCATATGAAGTAATTCGAGGGGTCTAGAAGATGTTACCAATTTCTTACTTTGAAATGAACTTCTTACTTGCTTTCCCATTTGACATGCTCTATAGATTTTTGTCTTTTTCATACTTTATAGTTGGAAGTCCTCTAACAAGTTTTTTTTAGTCGAACTTTGAGAGGAGATCCATACTTGCATATTTGAGTTCTCAGTGTCAAGTCCAAGTGCATTCACTCAAAGAAATTAAACATTTATATTGAAGGTTAGTAACACAGTATAGATCAACAATGTATATATTTCCTTCTCTTTTTCCTAAGAACATGACACTATCGTTATCTATCTTAGTAATAACACATTCATCTCATAAGAAACTAACCTTGTAGTTCTTATCACATAATTGACTTACACTTAAAAAGTTGTGTTTCAAACCTTTAACAAGTAAAACATTATCGATTAATGGAAATTTATTTTTACCTAATTTACCAATTCCAATTACCTTACCCTTGGCAAACATGACAGATCCTCCATCCTTGCTTTTGAAAGTGATAAATTGTGAAGGATCCCTAGTCATATGCAATGAACATTTGTTATTTACGTACCATTTGTTTCTTCTCTTTTCCTACAAGACAAATGAAACTAATTTTAAGTATCCATCTTATCTAGGGTCCTTAAGTGTTAGTCTTCCTAACTCATGCCTTAAAAATTATACAAATAAAAATCACAAATACAATTTATGTAGCTATCTTAAATGAGACATCTATTTAAAAACATATGATCTGATGAATTACGAGATAAAAATGATGATTTTGACTTATCGGTCGACCGAACCAGTTATATCATTCGACCAAACACTGAAGCTTTGTTTATTTGTCGACCGAACCTAACCATTCGATTAACCGAATAACCTTTGGTCAATCAATGTTAGGCATTTAGTCTATCGAATCTCTAAGGAGGGTGAAAAGAATAAAAATATAAATGGCAAATTTTAAAACATAAACAATTGAAAATCAGAAATAAGAGCATTATCTAATTTTCAAAATCCATATAGTTTTTATCTTATGAAAATTGTTGTTTTTATAACCATTTGAAAAAAATTTCAGTCGGTTGTAACAGAAATAAGAAACATGACCATGGTAACCACAATATGTGAAAAAAAAAATCGAGTGTAAGTTCTATATACATTTCTATACTCATTTTTATGTCTAAGATCATTATACAAACTTTTTTGAAAATTTTGCCTATGATGTATGAAGGTCTTTTTATAACTAAATCAATTTTGGGAGAACTTTATAGGTTTTGAGATGTATTTGAATGCATGATGCTTAGGTTACGGTCTACTATGTGCATTATGAGCATTCCTAGGAGTATATTCATCTTTTAAGTTCTTTGCTTTCACAAAAACAATCTTACTAGTAGATGCCGCTTTTTCATTACAATACCCCAAATTATGTTTATCATTTCTGAACTTTTCAACAATTAACAAAGTATCTAGTTTTTCTTTTCCCTTGTTAAATTTTTCTATTGATTCCTTAAGGAATTCAATTTCTTTCTTTAGAGACCTATTTCCATTTATTAGCTCATCATTGTCTTTATTAATTAGAGTCATATCTTTTCTAAGGTCAATATTTTTCGATTTACATGCATCTAATTCCTCTAAGGCTTTCTTATGCTTATCATGTCATTCCTTGTTCTTTTTGGTTAACTCTTCTATATGTTCTAAAAATTCATCACATGTATAACCACATTCATCTTCACTAAGAGAAGGATATACCTCATTTTTTTCCATGAAGTACATGTTGGCCACTTCTTCTTCTTCAGAATCGCTTGATTCGGACCATGAAGCTTTCAATGCTTTCTTTTTCTTGAAGTCTTTCTTTTCTTTCCTAACCTCCTTCTTTTCCTTTTTCTCAACTTTTCCTTCTTCTTCTTGTATATGGGGGCATTTCGATCTCAGATGTCCCTTTTCAATATACTCAAAACATGTTGTGTTAGAAAATTTATATTATAAGTAAGATGTACCTTTTTGATGCGTTGAGGCATTTTTCTTGAACTTCTTTAGCATTCTTATGATGAATGAGAGCTCCTTGTTCTCACTTCCAACCGACAATTCTTCATTGTCTCTTTCCTCTTTTTTTTTTTTACTTTGAACACCACAATTTTCTACCTTGGTGCCTCTTGTTCATCTTGGATGTTTTTCATCCTCATCTCGTAAGTCAAAAGTGAACTGATGAACTCGTCGGAAGGAGTGTGTTGAGTTCCTTTGCTCGTGTATCACCATCACCTTTGTTTCCCATATCTTTCGTAAAGACATTAGGATTTTCCTACATAACTCAACACTAAAGTAGATCTTACCTAGACCTTTTAGAACACTAATAATATTATTGAAATAAGCTTACATTGAAGAAATATTCTCATCATGCATCATTTGAAAAAGTTCACAATCATGAGTAAGCATACCTATTTTGGTCTCCTTGACTTGATTTGTACATGCATGAGTAATTTCAAGATTGTACCATATATCATATGCAATTTCAAACATGGAAATCCTATTGTATTCTTCCATGCTTAAGACACAGTATAAAATATTCGTAGGTTTATTATTGAAGGATATTGACCTCCTTTCATCTAGGTTCCACTCATTTTCTTTCTTTAGAACTAAATCATTTCCTTGAGTTTAGTAGGCACTGTATAAGGTTGAGTGACCATTATCCATTGACCTCCTTTCATCTAGGTTCCGCTCATTTTCTTTCTTTAGAACTAAATCATTTCCTTTGAGTTTAGTAGGCATTGTATAAGGTTGAGTGACCATTATCCATAAATCTATATTTTCTCCCATATGGTAGCATTTCATCCTATTTTTCTAATACATTTAATTATTGCCATTGAAGTAAGGTATTCTATGTGGATTATGGCCATCTAAGTTATGTGAAGAACCTACAGTGTTCATGAAATGTGCCATTTGATTTTTCCTCACAAATTTGTTAGAATTTACACTCAAAGTTAGACATATGCTCTGATACAAATTGAAGGTCCTAAATGAAACCTAAGAGGGGGGTGAATTAGGTTCTAAAACATTTAAAGCAAATACAAAGAACAAAGGGACAATAATTTACAGAAGTTAAGTACACAACTATGAGAAAAATAATATGAAGAGTACTTGTATCTATTGAATATAAAATAAGAAATATAAACTTAAAATTTTTAACAACTTACAAATCCTTTTTGGTTCAAGGATAACCAACTATTCTTTTTCAAGACTTATTTAGACATGTTCTTTTTATAGGCTGAAGAATAACCTTGAAATACTGCTTTGTAAAGGATCAAGAATAACCTTGCAATGTCAAAGAAACTTTTCACTATTAAAGAGAACACAAATCTCACATAAACTTGATAAGCAAACCACTCTTAAACATGTAGACCTATTAAACTCTCAAGACACTTGATCAAACTTGTTAAGCTCTATTAGGGGTTAAATTTGTAGTATTTTTGGACGTTATTTGATGTTAATTTAACCCTATTTTAGAGCTTAAATTTTCTATTTATGTATTATTATATTTACTTTGCATTAGGGAGCTTAAACATGAAGATTAGAGTCAAAATATAAAAGTTGTGTAACAAATCAACTCAAAAGTCAACCTATAACGGCCCCTTATATAAGGTGTCATTATACTACTGTAGATCGTCGTTGAAGGGATCAGAATTTGCAGTTTGACAACCGGATGAACAGGGTGCCGTTATAGCACACGTAACAGCCATTTTTTTACCCAAATCTTCAACGTTTACGGCTTGGCTTCTTCCTCCACTTACAGCTGATCAATTCCTATATAAAGGGGCCTCTCCCAGACTTTTTAAGCATCAGTTTTAGGATCAAACACACCTTAGCATTCAGATCAAAGTAGTCTTAGGTTGTTTTTCATTTCTTTCTTTTGTAATTTGAGTTTTTCAGGTTGTTTGAAGTTC
>JAOXYD010020975.1:0-14617 GCA_028565735.1 Pinacopodium congolense
GATTTAAATTATAACCACACTTTAAACTAAGTTATATAGAGAAAAGGCATAAGCCTTAATCATAGCTTTCTCTTGAATTTGTGAAGGAACTCTCCAGCATTTTAAATTTGTTTTAAGCTCAATTAATTTATTAATCACTTATTCCTTAGTTGGATTCCACAAGTTAATAATTTTTAGTAATTTATGAATTATTTTATAATTCAAATTGCAAGGTTTGAAGCAAAATTAGGATAGTTTAGTATTTTCATCTTTTTAATTAATTAATTTGGAATTTCTTAGATAATTGTAATCTAATTAATCTAGTATTTAACTAAGAAAACCATTTTTTCCCCTGGGTTCAATAATTGGAGTCTTAAAATTAATCCATTTTATTACTTGTTTGATAGGTGCACTTGCCTTTCGTCACGTTAGTTTTCGCTTAAATTCATTTTGGTTTTCAAAGTAAAATTGATTTAAAGAACTCTCATTTTTAATCATTAAATCAATGAATAACAAGTTTTTGACACCGTTGCCAAGGAATTAACTGATGTTTTTTTGTTAATATTAGAAAATTTGGTGTCAATCACTCTAGGATGTAAATATTGTATATAGTATTTTAAGTGTGTTTGTTTATTTTTATTTTCTTTTGTGATTTGATTTTCTTTTTATTTCTTCGAGTTTGATTCTTAGCTTGTGCTGATCTTAAATATATGTTTAGTAAAAATAAATTCAATGTAGAAATGGAACATCATGAGAACTTGGTTTTTCAACCTCATAAAGAACCAACCATGTAGGAATTAATTATGCAAACTAGGAGCGGTCCTAAATCTAACATTGTTAGACCTAGAATAGACCCAGATGATTTTGAAATTCCACATATTGTCATTTCCATGATTAGGTATTCTTAATTTTGTGGTTCATCCTTGGAAAATCCAAATGATCATTTAAGAAATTTCTTAGACATATGTGATCTTTATCAAAATTCTGAAATTTCAGACAATGCGCTTAATTTCAAGTTATTTCCTTTTTCTCTGAAAGATAGACCTCGCACATGGTTAAATACTTTTCCACCTAATTCCATCACTACTTGGGATGATCTTACCAATCTCTTTTTACCTAAATTCTTTCCCCTAGTTAAGATAGATAAATTGAAATTTTTTATTTCGTCTTTTAAGCGATATGAGGGCGCGAGTTTACATGAGTCTTGGGGTCGATTTAAAGAGCTACTTACTAAATGTCCGATGCATAACTTCAGTATTTGTGAGCAAGTGCTTATCTTCTACTTAGGACTCATACCATCCACTCTTAGTCTCATAGATACTGCTTCTGGCGGTACTTTGATGAGCAAAACCCCAAGTAAAGCATACGAATTGATTAAATACATGGTATCCAATAGCTTTCAATGTCGTTTTGAGCCTTTTTTTATCAAAAACCATTTAGAGCTCATGTCATTAATCAAACCTCAGCTTTTCACACTCCATTGGTAGACCTTAATAAGAAATTGGAAGATTTACAAGCTCAATTTAGTAGTTGTATGTTTCAATGTCCATTGGTAGACTTTAATAAGAAATTGGCAGGGTATCGTTGAATGAGTAGTCATCAATTCTAACTCCAAATCTCCAAAATTGCGAATGTAACATGTCTCTAGCTTATCCCCTTTGTTAGCTAGTACAAGTGGAAGTCTAGAGAGTCTGCATAACGCAAGAAAAACAACATTAACACACAAGAAGTTAGCAGAATTCAGCTCTAACATTAGTTAGAGAATCTCTTGCTTCTCTCTTACATTTTCTTAGATGTTTTAGTCTTTCAAACACTTGTAATTTGAGTTTGATATTGGTTTTTAGGTTGTTGTTTATTAGAGATTGAAGCTAAGACGTCTCTCTAGATTTAATAATGAAGACGTATTAGGTACTAAGGAACGACTAACTCAGATCGCTAACACATAAGCTTGGAAATTGTAACCTAAAGGTATGGGACCCTAGACTAGTTAGTTAAGTATCCTAACAAAAGCAACTAACCTATTGCTACTTTTTAGAAATCACCAAGGACAATTACGTATCACATGCTCAATCCTAGCATTCAAATTAGGAAATTACCTAAATGGCAATCAAGCCTAGAAGAAACTATTAATTCATATCATTTAACTAAAGTCCCAAACTAACCTAACCTATAAGCACCAAATCGATTCAAAGTTAACTCCATTGTCACAATTAATCACCCCATCATCCCTCATATACCTTCAAGCCCTTAGAAATTTAGCCATACATATTTAAATCAACTAAAAAAAGATCAAACAAGCACAATCCATACTTAATTAAATAAAACTAAGGTTGGCAAATTTATAACACTAAAGAAAAAAAAAACACAATTCAACACTTAAACTAACAAAAACTTATGTTAACTATTCTAGTAATTAATTAACTAAAACATAATTCAACAAAACTTAAATTAATATTCTAAAAAAAATTCCAGTATATATAAATTGAACACAAATTGACATTAAGTGATTAATATCCTAAAAACATGCATAAATCCTAACTATTAAGCATAGATTTCTCAAGATGGAAGCCCCTTTTTTATTTTTTTTCCACCACTCTCTTTTCAGCTGCGTCTTTAGAAAAAGTAGGACTAATTGTTCTTGTCTCCTTCTCTAAGGTTCTGTGTCTTCTAAGACAAAAAAGGCCCTTCCTAAACATTTTTCCCCTAGATCATTTTATGCTCCTCTCCATTTAATCTATGTGATGCCGTTTTGTGTGTCAAGGAAGGCTCCCCTCCATTTAATATAAGTTATGATGTATTAAAGGAAGCAAATCACTTATCCTCCCCTCTATTTAATCACGTGTTATGCTCCTTCTTTTAACATTTGATATGATGCCATTTTGTAAGAGCATCAAATGTTGCTAATTGGGATTTCAAGAGAGCAAGTCATATGTGATAAACATGACTTACTATTTTCTTAATCCATAATTTGGCTTTTTGCTCTTTTCTTTGCTAAAATTCATTTTTAATCCATATCTTGTGCTAAGATAATAAACCTATCATTAAGTACAATATAAAACAAATTGAGTACTTCTATATCAAAAATAAGAATGAATTCAAATGAAGTAACGTCTAAAAACTTAACCAAATTCATTCCTATCACCATCTAAATATTAAGAATGTTGAAGCAGTTTGACTTAACCTGTCCATGCACAGTTATGATGTAAAATTTAATCCTTTTATCATCAAATGCTCCAAATGGAATTAAAGTATGGAATTCGTTTATATTCTAAATAATTTAATCATGTTTTTTCTTATTAATTAGTAAATGATTTATAATTGATATTTGATAAACAAATTTTCCAAGTTTCAATTTACTCTGGCCAAAGTTTCCCAAATCATTATTAATCAAGAATCATGGAACATTCTTCCTAATTACTTTAGGGTAACAAATCCTTTATTGATTCACTATACTATTTCCATATATTTCATATTATATCTAATAACTACCAAATTAAACTACTCTAAGAATAGAACATAAGTACCATTAAAATATAGGAATTTCTAAATGAGATAACTTTGGTAATGTCAAGTCTAAGGATAAATTATACAACCATCATAATGAGATAATCTACAGATACACAAGTAATGTTCCATTTAGGATTCTCATAATATGGTCAATTCAGTGAACTTATTCTATAATAAGTACTTACATGTTTATTTTAAGTGTCTTTACACTTTAATATATGAGATTGATTACTTTTTTCATAAGAAAGAAACAAAGCATGTGCTAGTCTAACCATTCCATCAATATTCCGTCTTGATGAAACTTTAACTAGGAACATTTTACGAATAACACAAAATGCAATTAGAATCTCATAATTATAATCTTATTATAATTTCTAATTGTACAGTAAGTATTCCAAGGATTTTATCTTTGTAATTAAAAAATAATTAACAAAACACATAAATATAAATAATGCCTTTTATTAAATAAAAAATACAATGATATATATGTAAATTGTAACCAACTACTTAGCTGCAAAGGCATAAACCATCATATTCTTATTCTAATTTAATAAAATCTAACTGAAGACTAACTAAAGGCAAGTGCTCTCCATTAATAAGTAATATAGGACTATAAGTTTAGATATCATCTACTATAAGGAGCTACTGTAACTACTAGGTCAACGGTATTTGATTATTTAGATAATTCCGAATGGATTAACTAAGTCTAAGGAATTACTATGATAAATAAATCTAGGATATCGTCACTAAAATAAGATAGAGATGTGGATAAGTCAGAGTCTCATGTCTTTTAATTCTAATTCATTTTTTTGGTCATTCTAATTTAAACTAATAAACATAAAGTACAAGAAGTTTAAACCTAAAAACTCTTTTTCATATTTAAAACCTTACAAAGAATCGAAGTTTGCTCATCCATCGGTTCAATTACGGTGTTTATTATTATTAATAATTAATAAGATAGATTTCTCAAATTCTTAATTACCTAATACTCTATCCCAAATGGCCAATTTATGACAAATAATTATACACTCAAACAAACAAAGATCTTTAACATAGATCAAGATATATAAATAATAATCAATCTACTTACTACCCTAACTCTAACTAAGGAAAATCAAGCACTTATAATCACCAACAAAGATGAAGATATAAATAAAGAATATATATTTTATTGATGAAAATAAAGTGTTTAGAGCATGAAGGATAAAAAGAGTAAAGAATACAATCAAATAGCTCTACCTCGATTGCGATCTGTGATGAGTCGTAGCGAACTCTCAAATAATAAAATACCTAACTAAACTTAACTATGTAAATAGAGCAAGGCAGGGTTGATCCCACAGGGAATTAGGGTATGCTAAAGCTATTCTAATGCTACTAAAAAGGAAAAATAAAAATCCCCTGGATGCGAAGACATCAAAACTAAACACTAAGACAAATAAAGGAACATAAGCAAATAAACAAGAAACAAATGACCAATACGAACAACTGGGTGGATGATAAATTCGAGATTCTAGACTTATAATTGATGCTTGAAACAGATAAGTTATAATTGGTGTAAGATTCTAGCCTATAGACACAAATAAGCTCTTGCGTCCTATGTTCCTTCATTTTTAGATAGGTCCTATATGATAGAAAACTTATCCCTAACCACACGGCATCCTATAATAAACTCTCTAGATTTAACGGCACAGCAACTTTAAGAACTAGGGAACAACTAACCTAAGTCATAATCATACAAGCTCGGACTATGTAGCTTAGAGGATTATAATCCTAGACTAGATTGAGTAAGTTCATTGACAAATGCAACTAGCCTAAGCCTCTACCTAGCAATTGAATTAGAAATTATACCTAAGATGGTCAATCCTAAGCATTAATCCCTCATTCATGACATTTTCTTGGAATTCCAGTTCAATCCTAATCTAAATCCAACCTAAGACTAAACTAACTAAACATTATGAAAATAATTAAAACAAAAATTAAATAAATAAATAACATAATAAAATAACACAAATAAAGGGCTGGAAGATAAATAAAACATAAGGAATTAACAAACACAAAGCTAGAAAATAACAAAAACACCATATATTAACCAAATAACAAAGCAGTCCATTAACAAATAACAATAACTAAGGTTCAATACAAATATTTAACCAAAATACACCAAAACAACTAATATGTAAAGACTAAAATAAGAAATGAAGAGAGCAATAACAAAATAAATGGAAAATACAAGCAAAAGGAAGTAAATAAACTAAGAACTAACAAAAGAAAACTAAGAAACTAAAAAGATGAAGAGAGGAGAAGAAACAGCACAAAAATGAAAAATAAATGAAGCTCTCCCCCCCCCCCCTCCCCCAAAGAAAGCCAAAAACAAAAAAAAATGGAGCCACCCTCCCTTTTTAAGGGCTTTCTAAGGTTAAACTCTTGCTGTTTGTCTTCATTTGGACAACTCCATGGGCTCTCTCCTGGACAGATCAGATTAGGCTCTCTTCTTGACAAAATTGTTTGTGCTTTGGCCTTTTAGGCCTTTGAGCTTTAGCGTGTGGCATTAACCCTAAAAGAGTTCTCTTTAGCCTTAAAGGCTTTAGGCTTTTGGAGTTGGCCTTTTTTTGTCTTGGAGAACAAATTCTGTCGAACTACCATGAGCTTGGAAGCCTTGTTCTAGTCTCATCAATTTGCATGTTTTTCCTACTTGTGCCATGGACTTGATACATTCTTCCTCTCCTCTGTTAAACAATTTTGCTCCTTTACTTTTCTTTTCTTCTTTTCCTTTTTTTCATTTCATAATTTAAATAATTTTCAACTTTTGCTTCATAATTCATAAAAAAGGGGTAACATGTTCATTAAACATAATATAACATAAATTAAGCATTTTTAAACAAATAATAGGAATGAAATTAAGTGAATTTGCATATAAAAATATGATAAAATTCATTCCTATCAATCTGCTCTTCCAATATATTCAGATCCACTTTAGGAATACTCAACCTTGACATCTGATGTTTAGAAAGAACAAGAGAAAACTAAAACCTAAAGAAACAAAAACATAACTAAGAATAAGATCTAAACTTAAACCTCACATCTTCGTACTATTCTAGTCTTACACTACATGGCTACCTCTCTTCTTCTCTCCCCATTTCATGCTAATTCCTCTCCTTTTTATAGTTTAGGATGTTTTCTAGGATTATGAGGAAATCTTAATGCGTTTTTTGGGATATTTAAGTCATTTCAAATAATCTTTAAATATCATGTTTTTATATGCATAAAGGTGCTTGAGTTTAGGAAACAACGATATCATTTATAACTCCCCCTTCTTCATGTTTCCTTAGTCCCAATTGACATCAAATCTCTAAATTATAATAACTTTAATTCCTTAATTCAATTTTCCAAATCAAACAAAAACCTAAAATCATAACTGTCCATTAAATTAATCTTAACCATTCAATACATCAAATTCTATAATTCAATAATAACTTACTCAAGTCAAAAGGAAGAATACTCATTAAACAAGTCCATAATTTTCAAGGTCAAAGTAATCCAAAGAAATTATCTCCAACACTATAAATCTCAATAATATAATAAAGAAAATAAATTGTCAAAATATAATACTATTTCAAACTAAAAACTGATTTCTTGCAGAATTCAACAACCAACTAACCCACTTGATTTAATCCACTAGAATACAACTTAGAATCTAAAATGTAAAGAATCTACTAAATGTCTCTTGAAAATTAATTTGCTAAGGAATGAGTTACCAATTCAATAAAGGGTAACCACAATATACCATTCATGCCTTATATAATACATATAGGTACAAAAGAAAAAATATATAAATATCACATCATATATTTATATTATAAGTTACATTAACTACATTTATTTAATTATTCCTAATCCATTATTCTATTTCTGTAGTTTCAGTTTAAATTTTTCTTAAATTTTAGGATTTCGCTTAATATAATAGAGTTATACCTAATAGTTTATTGGTAAATAGATCATACGGGATACTTTTTATTGTTGGAAATATTTTAGGCATTCCTACTCTTGGAATATCGAGTCTCACATAATAAATCATATAGGACATTTTCTACTCTTGGAAGCATCATGGGTATTTCCACTCTAAAAACACTTTAACATATGCCTAATAATCAATCTAAATCTCATCGTATAGATACCAAGACTATTGAATACCCTCTACTTAGGCAAGTTATTAACTAAGATCTCTTTGTGTTCTCCTATAGCTTATTTGGTTCATCTTTCCATTTCTATTTTCTATTTTTCTTTTCCTAAATACGTGATTTTTATGCGTTCTCATCAGCTTTGGTGCGTTTTTATTAGTTTTGTGTGTTTTCATTAGTTTTTGTGTTTTTCATTGGTCTTTTTGCATTATTTTCATCAGTTTTTATATTTAGGAAAACAAAAACATAAAACAAAAACCAGCATCCCAACCAAATGGAGCCTTAATATTTCCCAATTCAATATTATTCAACCAAGGGAGGTTCACCTTGTTTTGATATTGACAAAGCGATATTTTTGACAAATATTTTATTTTGTTTCTAAGTGTTTAGGTATTAAAGTTGAAGTGTGAAAGAAATTAGTTAAGGAGCCTTCGAGTTAAATTGGAGATTATAAAGCTAATATGAAGAAGACTCAAATTTGAAGTCTAAAGATAACATGAATATAAGTTTATAGTTGTATTTTCTATTGTAAAGTTCATGTAGCCATTTTGGTGTTTTAATGGGCCTTATTCATGCATAATTGTATATAAAAATTAAAATATGCATATAAGATACATAATCAAGAGAAAATTTAGTGAAATAATTTTAATAATCCTATTGATGAGTTGAAAATATTTTTATGAAGGTTTCGAATGTATATGTGAGTTTAGGAACTGTTTATAATGTTGACATAGACTTAGATAGGTTTGAAATTGTCCTAGAAAAGTTTTTATGTGTTTCTAAGAGTTAAACGGTGGTTCTGGGTGAGTTAAATGATGTTTGACACTCCCAACATTGTGCTTTACATTAATCAATAGCAGTTGTTAGGTTTAATCAACGGTACTATCATAGACCTAAGTTGAAAGCACTACAATGATGGCAAATCAATGCCACCATTGAAATTTATAGAAACCATCATTAAAGAGCAAAAATTATGCTACAATGGCTATTTCTTAATAATAACAAATGTTTAATGCATTAAAACGTAAGATAACAATCATAAATGTGTAGTTTGAGATCCTAGGACTATAAATAGATGTTTATCATCCAAGTGTTTAGTTTTTAATCACTCAAGTGTTGGAGGTCTTGAAAAGTGTTTACGTGTGGATTTTGGTTGAGCCATTGAGCTAGTTTTTGTAAGAATATTTAGTACAATTTTACATACATCCAATGTTGTTCTTGAGCTTCTAAATGAACCAATTTGTTCTTGAGTGAAATTCTCTCAAGTGCGTATTTAAGAGAAAGAATAATTGTGAGGAAGAGGTTCTTTTTAAGCCTTTGAGAAAAGATTGAAAAGGTTCTCTCTGAACTTAGAAAAAGGGATTGTTATCTAACATCATTCCTTTTGATTATAGAGAAAAACCTCAATAAGGTTTGTTAGAGACTAGACATAGGAGAAAGTGGACCTCTCTAAACTAATATAAACCTTTTATGTCCTTCTTTTCTATACTCTTTACTTTAACACTTTTTAGTTGCATTTCAATTTATCTATTGTGTTTAATGTTGTATAAAAAATGTGTTTATATTATTGTTTTATATTCAAGTGAATTATACATAAGATTATGCATATTGAAATCATTTTATTAATCACATATATTGTTATTTATTTTTCATTAATTTGTTTCTGTAAAATTGTTTGATTTTTTTATGAACTTAGAAATTCGTTGTAGAATCTTTTAAAGTCCTAATTCACCCCTTATCTTAGGTGTCGTCTAAAACTAATAAATATTAATCTGTTAGGTCATTGTATTTCATCATCATATATCCACACTTTATTATCACAGGAATAAAATCATAAATTTTATTAATGTAAATTCATACTTATGAAATAATTCTCAATAACTTCAACAAATTTTTTTTAAGTATCTAACTAAGGCAGAGATCATGTGTTCGAGCCCCCTATTGGCACTTCCCGTCTAACTCACTTGAGCCTATTGCATGCTTGTATGGTTTAACTGTTCAATGAGGTTTACAAGTTATTACATCGAATTAAAGATTTACCTAGTGCATGCTCGAAGGGTAGCGGCTACGGGTTCCTACATTATCTTTAAAAAATATATACAACGTCCACAAATTTTTCATATTTCTATCATTCAATAATTTATCACAAAATATATCAAGTGATCATATACATATTTCCCATACAAGCACAATTTAACATTTTTTACTCCATAATTCACAAAACATCCAAATTATTCATAAATTTCATAGTCATTCCTTATAAATGATTTTTTAATGAAAATCTTACAGAAAATACAAAACTAAACAAAAATATTGTCCTTAAAATAAGAAAAATTGCAAATGTTAGTTATGTAAAGAAGAAGGTCATTATGCAAATGAATGTTCAAAAAGAAAACATAAATAATCTAAATATCAAGAAAAAGTACACATTTTACAATCTACTTTAAGTTCTCATTTAGAACCTATAGCATCAGATTATGAAATCGATTCTACCATTTCTTCAATCTACCTTTATGAAACTGAATCCTCAATATCAAATCAATCCGAATATTACATTTATTCAACTGATAATTCAGAATAAAAAAGTAAACGCCTATATAGATACAGTAGCAACTATTTACTTAACAGAAAAACATATATTGAATACCTGGAAGAGATTACAAAAACTTCTACCAATCAAAATAGATGATGGATCAATTAAACTCCTATGGTATGTTAGTTATGATAATAAAATAATTATTGGTAACTATACATTTATTATTCCCTCCATCTATTAGCAAGAATCAAGAATGCATTTTATTTTAGGTAATAATTTCCTAAAATTATATTATCCTTTTAGTCAATATTTAACATATATTACCTTAAAACTCTCGAACTTAAAGAATTAAAACAAAAATCAATTCTTTTAAAGATTCCCATTTTTCATAATACCTATTATCAAAAATTACAGTTAATTCAAACAAAATTAGAAGAATTACAACTTTATTTACATTGTTAACATCTAAATAGTACAACTCTTCAAACCGAAGTAGAACAATTGATAGATCAAGTCTGTAGTGAAAATATGTTAGATCAAAACAAGAATCATAATTCTTAACTTATTGAAATTAGATTAAAAGCCCTACTCAAGAAGTTAATGTTAAAAATAATATTTCATACACCCCCCAGGATGTTATTGAATTTACTCTAGAATGTAAAGACCTCTTGGAAAAATAACCTATTTCCCCAAGTACTAGTAAACATTTAAAACCAACTTTTTATGTCAATAATCATAATGAACAAAAACGAGGCAATGAAGAAGGGTTATTAACTACAAAGAAATAGACAAAGCTACTATTGGAGATCCATACAAATTACCTAAAAAAGATTATATTATTACAAAATTAAAAGGACATAAATGGTTTACAACATTAGATGCTAAATCAAGATATTGGAAATTATGCTTACATGAAAATACTAAACCTTTAACAGCTTTTTCTTGTCCACCTCAAAAAAATTATCAATAGAATGTATTACCTTTTAGATTAAAAACAAGCACCAGGAATTTATCAATGATTTATGGATAATAATTTAGAACATTTAGATGAATATTCATTAGCTTATATCTATGATATTTTTTCTAATAAAGATAAAACTGATCATCTAAACAAAGTAATGAATATAATGAATAAGATCCTTTTCGGAAAACTCTCGATAAATTTCTTTGACAATTATTCTGAAAGCAAAATGTAATGTAGGGGCATGTTTAAATGCTTCAATATTAGGAATTCTAATAGTATGATCTAATAACCAAGTAAGGACTATGCCTTTGGTTTTGTACATGACAAAATTACAAAAAAGTGTCTTTTCATGGGTTTCAAAAGGTTTTTCAATTTGTATTAGTAATGAGATTTTATTAGCCCATTCATCAATTAATTTTTCAGGATTAATAACACAATTTAAATATGGAATTCCATCTGAGCCTATCGTTGTGACTAATTTTGGAGTATATTCATAAGGATATTTTCAAATTTTTGTATCTTTTTTATCATAACCATATCTGTTTAAATTATCTTGATCTTGATTATATAAAGGTTGATATTCCCACTCATAGTTGTAACTTTGATCTCAATTTCTCTTAGTTCCACTAGGTCCAGGATATTTTTCTTCTTTAACTTGTTTATCTTTAGGTTCGACTTTAGTAATTGGAGGTGGATTCTCAGTATAGACTTCTTGATATTGATCAAATTCATAACTACAAATAACTTCATCTTGATTAGTGACAGGCATTATTAATTGAGGTGGTGTTTTGCAGTTGTCTTTTTCTAATTGAGTGTTTTGAAATAATTGTGTTATTCAAAAAATTGATTTTTTATATCAAATTCTATAATTTCCATGGTTTTTCAATAGTTAAAGGAATTTGATTTGTTGAATATGGTTTGTTAGGTTAGTGAGCTATGTAGTAAGATTTTGAAGGTCTTTTAATTAATCACGAGTTTGTGAATTTAGACAAAGTTTTTCTAAATAACCACTTTGCTTTGCCATTTTGTGGACCACTTTTCGGATTAGCTAGCCTAATTTTTGTTTTATATGTATTGTTAAATTTTCTACTTGTTGTTTCAACTTTTGGATTTTTGTTGTTGTTATACTTAATTCTTTATTTACTTGAGACCATAATGTAATTGATTACTCAAGTTTTAATGATTGGGTACGAACTAATGATTTTCCATCTTTGTCTGGTTCTGTATGAGAAAGAATTTTGTTAAATGATCGTCTCTAGGTTCTACTAATTGAGATAACCTAAATGGTTAATTAATAGAAGGTAATTCTATAATTTGGGGAGATATATTGATTCCTACTCTGACTACGTCACTAAATAATGGATCTAAATAGATACGATTTATATGTTTAAATTCAATACTATAATTTGAATTTCATAATGTATAACTAATACTATATCTAATTGAAAATGGCGACCTTGCTTCAATAAATTTTCTTTATAAAATCAATAAGCGATGGTTATGGCTTTATTTAATTGTTGAGATTGTAAGGGGTAATTTAACTTTAGTCTAGTATTAAATTTAATTATCTTAATGGCTAGATTACCATTCATAATTCCAATAATTTTATCATTATAATCATTCATTCATTCATCTAAGATGGCTAATCGAATAGGGGAGTCGATACCTTCTTGATAAGTAGATTATATTAAAATTTGAATAGTTGAGAGATGAATATATCCAATTTTGTGTTGATGGTCATTAGAAATTTTTTTTGTAAATGTTTAGAAATTTGATTTTCGTCTATTAAATTTATTCAAAAACATCCTTGACATTGTTCGATCTGAATTGGTACCATAATAAATAAAATTTTGCCTATTAAAAAAAATTTAATCGAGAAGGAATTTTTATATCTTGACCATCTTTTAAATCAAGTTGGGCTTTCAAAAAGTTTTCTAATTTTTCACTAGAAATTAATGCATCAATATGAAAAAATCCATTAGATTCGTTTACTTGTAAATTGTAAGCCCTAAAGGCACTCAAGAAGGGGTGAATTGAGTGTTAAAAACTTTTTTGCGGAATTTAAACTTGACACTTAATCAATATGATTTAATGAGATATGCACGAGTGAATGCCAACAAGTATTAAGTAAAGAGAGAGAAGAGAAGGCAAGAAATAGTTTATTAAAGAAGTTCACCTACCCCAAAGATAGGCTACATCTCATCTCTAATTACTTGTTGGATATTGTTCTTAACTAATTAAAGCAAAAACAATTACAATCTTTTTTTAGGCAAAGAGTAGCCTTTACAAGACAATCCTTTTCTAGGCAAAGAGGAGCCTTAACAAGACAATCTTTTTCTAGGCAAAGAGGAGCCTTTACAACCCAATCTTTTAAGGAAAAGAGGAGCCTTCACAAGACAATATTTTTCTAGGCAAAGAGGAGCCTTTATAACCCAATCTTTTAAGGCAAAGAGGAGCCTTCACGAGACAATCTTTTTCTAATCAAAGAGGAGCCTTTACAACCCAATCTTTTAAGGCAAAGAGGAGCCTTCACAAAACAATCTTTTTCTAGGTAAAAAGAAGCCTTTACTACCCAATCATTTAAGGCAAATAGGAGCCTTCACAAGACAATCTTTATATGGCAAAGTGGAGCCTTGACAACCTTAAGCAATCTAACAATGTAAATACCCCTTTTCAAGTAATTACGCACACTTATGAATGTATTTCACTTAAAGCACAATCAATCTAAGGGCTCCAAAGTTTTTACTAATGAAATGACTGATCAATGACATAATGAAAGCTTAAACAAACTTAATATCCTAGATTTAATTCACAGAAAAAAAACTTGTATGATAATGAAGCACAACTTGAAATATTCTATTAATCCAAATCCAGACAGATTTAATGAATAGAATAATAATACTTCCAAACAGTCAAGTAAGCCTCTAAAAATTAGTTAAATATTTAATAACACTTATGAGACTTAAACAAATAGAAAATCATAATTTGGAAGCAAATAAATTTAATTTGGATGCTTAAATATATATATATATATATATATATGAAAACAAATGAACAAATTTTGAACAAATTTGAGCAGTTTGCAAATATGAACCCTCAACAGCAAATACAAGTGCTAAAAATTCAAACTAAAAATACCTAGATAATCTTAAGATCATAAACAAGCCAAAATTCTTGCACACCTAAAACTAATTTATATAATCAAAATATGCAATTAACACAAGAATAGAAAAACAGTAACAATTTATGTGTATCTGAAAATTGATTTTTAGACCAATCAAGTCTAAAATGCAATGCATGATCAATTCTAAGTCCTTAGGTCAATTGAACATCAAGTAAAACTTACATACAAGTTTGAAATAACCTAACTAGGCTGTTGAAACTTCCAGATCACTTGAATTGCCTTTAACTTCAATTTTGACCTTCAAACTCCAAGCTTTCCATAATGGATCC
>JAOXYD010020984.1:0-14617 GCA_028565735.1 Pinacopodium congolense
ACTCCATTATATTACTTTTGTGATAGGTGCACTTGCCTTTATTTCATTGGTTTTTAAAGTAAAATCGTTTCAAAATCATTCAGAGTTTTAAAGTCACCTAACCAACGCAAAAGTTGGCCTTTTCTAGCTACTTTAAATGCAATGATTGATATCCTAGAAATGAAACTAACTCTTAGGATTGAAGATGAATTAATTACCTTCTCTAATTTAGAAACTATTATACAATCTTTAGAAACTGTACATATTTATAACAATCCAGTCAAGGTCAGTCCACCTGCCCCACAGATATGGTCTACTTTGGGTGGCCCATCTCGGTGTCACACCGGTACTGTTTTTCTTTTCAAAGGTTCATCTAGGCGTCACTGTGAAAACACGTCCCCCGCCACTCGAACCCGTGACTTAAGCCATCGAATGTGAGTGTGAGTACCATTGAGCCAAGTACTGTAACAGTCCAGTCCAGGTCAGTCCACCTGCCCACAGATATTGTCTGCTTTAGGTGGCCCATCTGGGCGTCACACCCGCACGGTTTTACTTTTCACAGGCTCATCTGAGCGTCACCTTAAAAACTCATCCATGGGGGAAGGTGTATGTCTCAATGGCACTTGCACTTGCATCCAATGGCTTAAATCACGGGTTTGAGTGGTAGGGGATGCGTTTTCACAGTGACGATGGGCCTGTGAAAAGCAAAAACGTGCGGGTGTGACGCCCAGATGGGCCACCGAAAGCGAACAATATCTGTGAGCAGGTGGACTGACCTGGACTAGACTGTTAAAATATTCTTCTTATTTGGATAAACTATTTGATAGAACTCAAAGTGCTTTTTAAGAGATAACCACTTATATACCTCCGAAGTGCGATCTATTGATGATGTGAAGCCTTGAACGGAGTGTAGATTCAGTGAGTTCAACCCTTAATATAGAGGAGTTAAATGAATGGGGAATAGATGATGAACAAGGAATAAAGATTTTCAAGAATAATAAAAAAAAGAGAGAGGGGACTTAAGAGAATTAACGAAGAAAAGGGTCATTGAGCTAATGACATTAAACAAGTGCTTTGCGGGAGGCAACCACTTAATTTCATGTTTTTTTGTTGCTTTTGAACTATTTGCATTTAGATTGCACTTAAATTGATAAAATCATTTTCATTTTTATATGTTTTTCTTTCTTTTTAGTTTAGTGTTGCATCATTCTTAAGTATATTAAAGTAATTATAAGTCATTTAGTAGTTTAATAAATAAGTAAAAAAATTAGGCAACGCAAATCATGGGTGATAGGAATGCATTTTATTATATTTTTATATGTTATTTCATTCGAATTCATTCCTAATTTTTGTGTTAATTGCTCATTTTGTGTACCTATTAATTTTACATAGAGATTTAAGGATGGAATACAAATTTTAGATCAAAGCATGAAGAATTTAAAGTAAATTGGAGTATAAGAATAGCTGTCCAAAAAGAAGTCAAAAGACATAAGGAAGCATCATATGACATCTCACTTAAGCTTTTCTCAACATTTGAAATGCAGTTGAAAAACCATTGAGAAAGGAGCAAAAACATAGCTCATTTCCACTTGAAATACTGAAGCTACAATGTCTTGAGGAGGCTCTAAAACAACATTAAATTTGGAGACAAACAACTCTAGCATTCATCACATATCTCACTCTCTTTGAAGCTCAAAACAACCCCGTTTAATAAGAGTGCATGCATGGGTTTTTAATTAACAAAAGACCTAGGTTTTGGTGAGGGGACTGCTGCACACTTAAGACAATAAAAAGAAGAGACAAAAAAGGAGAACACACAAATACAATACAAAAGGGGACGAATAGGAGAGCTTGGTGAGTAGCGTTTGGTGAAGGGAGTGGAGAAGTCATCTATGGTAGGCTGCTTTTGTCCTTTTCTCAATGATTGACCATAAATCTTTAATGGAGGCTTAGCTTAAAGAGTCGAGGACTGGACAAAAAAAAAACACAAAACAAAGGAAGCCAATACGAGAGAAGATAGAGCTTGGCTAGACCATTAAGTGAGAAGCTATTCAATGTTGGGCAGTTTTTGTCTTCACCTTTAAGCTTGGGAATGAAGCTCTCATGGATGTCCAACTCATGGCTATATGCTTGAAGTTTCTTTTATTCCCACTTGTTCTTGCTTTGGTTTTAATTTCCTATTAGTTTGAATTGCTATTGACGTGTTTATTGCAATGTTTTGCTTCATCCGAATTGCTTGGTTTTTCCTTAGCCGAATACATAGATTTGCTTGATTTTTAATTATTGTTTCATTTAGATTTTTGAATCTTGTTTTATTTTCAAACTCAAACATTGAATGATAATTTTAGATTTACCATGATTAATTATTAAAGTTGTTTAAGGGTTTTATTTCATATAATTTCAATTATCCATATATTATTTGATTCATCTATATTTAGTAGTTAGTTTCTATGCTTGTTCTTAAGTTTTAATTCATTTAAATTTCAATTTTTTTTTTAATTTTTATAATTTGTAATTTTTATTTAAGATGTTAAATTAGGTCTTAGTTAATTAAGTTCTAGATAATTTCTTATTAATTTAAGTAACTTAATTTTTCATTAGATTAAATGTTGAATTTTATTTCTTAGTTTAGTCATTAATTTTTCAGTTTTTGTCTTAATTAATTAAGTATGATTTATGTTCATTTAATCTTTGTTTTAAGTGGTTTGATCATGTGTAGCTAGTCTTCTTAGGGGTTTAGAGATATTAAAAGGATGAAAGGATGAAAATTGTGGGAATGATGATAAATTTATGCTTAATTTGGTGTTTGGTTGTCTAGGTTGGTCTGGAACTTAGGTTAAATGTCTTAAATTATGAGTTATCTCTAGGCTTGATCACCCTTTATGTATTTTCCGTGACAGTAAATTACCAAAGAGTTGATGCGGGAAACTGAACATTTTCTTATTTCACCCAAGCAACATAATGTCCTAAATCTGCACTCTTCCCCTTATGTGTTAGCACAGCATTCAGCACATAGTATCATGTTCACTACATGCATCCATCACAAAGCACTCTAAAGGCATAAGTTATTATAACATGCCTCACTAGACTCATTATTAACACCTCAACAAACTACAAAATTCAATTATACATCAGATCATCTCAACATCAAATTATTTACATGCTCTATCACACTAGCCATGTATTTTGGAACTTGTCAACTTTTGGTGATTATCTTCTGCAACAAATACTAAAACTGATGAAAAATGTATTCTTTAAGGTAAGTTCTTTGAGATATTAACCTATGAGTGATGAGTGATGCCAACTGTAGCCACTGAGCCATCCAGCTTCACCCATTCATGTGAAGATGTATAATTCAGCCTATCTAGAACTACAACCATCCATGAAACCCACAACTTTTTATGCCTATTTGCATCCCTTCTCACATATGGTAAACCAATATTGGTCTAACTCAATTCCATTATAATATCATCATATACACAAGAGTTACAGAAAAATCATAATTGAAACAATTATTAGAATTCAAGTAAAGCTGATACCTTTGGAAGAACAAATCGCTGGCATCCAAGTCAAACTAAAAAACTGAATAAAGCTATCATGTTTCTGCAAGAGTAGAAAACTTACTAGTGGAGATGGAAGTTGGTAGGGGTCACTATCGACGCTAGAGATGGAGTTCTTTGCCTGAGAAGAAAGCTGACGCCGTAGATGGATGCCCGCTGGTTTTAGAGAATTACCCTCTCACAATCACTATCGATGCATCTGTGTCGTCAAACATGGAGCCACACGTTGGATTGGAAAGAGAGCCGCACACTGAAGAGGAAGAGAGCCGCACGCCGAAGAGTGTAAGCAAATCAATATAAACAATTGCAAAGTTAAATAGAAAACTCAATAATATAAACAATTTCAAGAATGTAATAAACAACTTGTAAATTAAATTGCAAGATTGAGCAACAATGGCATCGTTATAATACCTTCACTAATGTCTCACTTCAACATGGGTAACATAATGGCGTCGTTAATCTCTTAATCAACTGCTATTGTGCATATGGAAAAACAAATCAAAGCTTCAAACATAATAAAAATATCATTAAAAATATTGTTTGTCATCATCAAAACAAAGTAAACCTCCTTTGGTTCAACAAAGTCTTAATCCTATTTAGTTTTTATATCAGTTAAGTACTTACTTGATTTCCTTACATTTATATTGTTCTTAATAGTAAAGTATCTTTGTTTATCATACTTGATACTAAGTTTTAGTGATCTAAATTTCTTAATCATCAATTAATTTGAGAATAGTTCTTAAAGTTAGAAAGAAAGAGTTGTATGTTCATTATACAATCATGCTATTATTCCTTGTTAAAGAGTTTTGGTTACAATGTTTGGGAGATATGTTAACGTCATATATAGTGACATTTTAGAATTTACTAATCTCTTGTAACCTTTTAAGGAGCATGTAGGAAGCATGACAACACTAATGATAGGATATTGCAAATAGTTGCTTAAAGATAAATTGAATGAAATAGCTACTTGAAGTTAAATTGAAAGGTATAGTACCTTAAAAAATTATTCCACTTAACTTACCCTATTTTAACCATAAATAAGTACTACAATTAAATGCATATGATTAAAAGTAATAATAGTTTCATTAAAAGAAGATACTTACATGAATTTCTTTACTAGTACTAGATATGATAGAGATCATATGCAATTATAATTCATAAATGTGTGATACTAAATTTAGATTCATCATTATCATATTGTGTAAGGCCTGATAAGTAATAAATTGTTAAGTGAAAGTAGTTGGTTGAAGTTTATATAAATAGTTTGTATGTTTTTGTTTAAGAAAGGTTTATTTTTAACATAAATGTCAAGAATACCATGCCAAATAAATCAGCAGAATAAGAATAATAAAGTTACATACAAGGATGTTTTTACAATTTTTTATTATGAATAGGATGAAACTCAAGCAACTTGTTAGGATGAAGGATGACCAAATCAAACTTTAGGGAAAGCATGATTATGATAATGAAGTATTAACTCTTATACATTTCATGTATGAAATGTCATAACATTCATAAAAAGCCTACTTGTATTTTATTAAATTTACAAATGAACAAAATGTTATTTAAAATATACACTTATAAAGGATAGGCTTTACAAGTAAGATAAAGTTTAAAAGAGTTAAAATCTCATAACAAACATTGTAAATGGAATTATTTTCCTTGTATGATGCATTGGATGTATATTTAAAAGGGTTATTGATATTGAAAATTTAACTTTTCATGAAGAATTTAAAGAGCATTTTATGAAGATAATTGTGGATTTATCATTTTGAAAAATGGGCTAGTGAAAGCATATTTATAGTCTTTAGTGGAATTATATGAATGGCATACTAATTATAAAGAACAAAAATCCATATTTTTAATTATTAAACATATTATAGCCCAAGAAAAACTCTCAATAGGATATGAAAAAGTGATGATTAGTCTAAATGTACCTATAAATTTTAAATAAAAAATCTAAATTCTCAAAATAAAAAAAACTAAGACCACAAATAGGTAAGTTCACCAATTGTATCATAGTATAGCTACTAAGAGTCCGGATTATCATTACCATAGGATTGCATTGGACTACTAGTAATTTTCTCTCATCACTATCTAATCTATCCAAATTTGATGATGATTTAGTAATAAACTAAGTTAAATTAACAACTAACTAATAATTATAAAGAAAATTCACTATATTTAATAAGAAATTAAAAAAAAAGCTAAGACCAAATGAGTGGCCTCCTAAGTTATGTCATGTTCATTAGTAAACTTCAATTCAATATATTTTTTAGATTTACTAAGACTATAGATTTCCTAAAGTGAATTGTACTCTCCCTCGAGTTATACAATTCCTATCCTCTTGGTAAATTATTCAAAAATTTTCCTTAATCAATATACCAATTGGAAGCATTAATTTGATCTATAGAACCTATTGTTTCTATTAGATTCATATCTAATATAGAAATCTTACTTAAATCTATTTGTCTATCTCCATGCAAGGTTCATTACCTATGGATTGATCTATTCATATTTATGACCCCTCAAGCTAAATAAAAGAAATTAATTTGTTAGATCCATAAATAAATCTAAGAAAAATATTTGGAAATTCAACATTGATTCAAAGTAGAAACAAAGAACATTACATCCTAGGGTTCATAAACACCTAGATCCTACAAGAATTTAGTTCCTAAAAATGATAAAATAAACAAAACAAATTCATACAAAATGAGGGAATTAAAAACTTGCTCTTATGATGCTTGATTTCGTGAATTCTCTGTGAAAGATGTTGGAACTTTAATCTTGATTTTTCAATTTTGATGTTTAGATCCTAACCTTCTCCTTTAATTTGCTCACCCTTCGTCTCTTAGTGGTGGCTTTAGGTCTCCAAGTACCAAAATTTTTAGAAAAAGACCTAAAATTGCACTTAAATAAGCTTAGGGGCTAACTGTCATGTGGCCTAACTAATGGTTATGGGATAGGGTATGGATTTCAACATAAGTACTTGGCTGTATTAGTAGCCTTGACCCTAGCTGTTACACTCACCGACTTGATGTTTTTCTTCATCTTTTTTAACTCATCCTTCTTTCCTTGGTGTTTTCTCTAGAAATTTAGGATAAGCTGTGTAACTTATCGAATTGATGCTTTTCTTCATCTTTTTTAACTCATCCAACTCCTAATATGCACTAATTTGCACACCAAAAAGTACAAAAACTTATATATTCACCAAAGTTATCATAAGTAACATCTTATTTAAAATTTAACTAATTAAACATCAAAATTTAATAGAAATCTCCCTTAAACCTAAGATATTAACTATAAAACCATGCCTAAAAAGTACATCAAATGAGCACTATCGTCTCACACTTGAACTATTGCTTATCCTCAAGTATAGTTGAAAATAATTCTAATCAAGAGTTGAAAGTTAATTCAGTAAAAAAAAATACAAACTAATGTAATTGACTTAACTTATATATATAACTTTGTCATGATAAAAGCTTTTTCACATTTAAACACACAGGTAATAATAAGCAACCCTTTATGTACAATACTAACCATCTAAGTAATTTAGGATAGATCTTCATACAAATTTAGTCAAGGATGTTTTTAAACAAAACTATCAGAAATAAACTTTAAATTAAAGCATTTATTTAAAGCTCATCTAGTCTTTTGACTGAGAGCAATCACTTTGTCATGAATGACCTTAAGTTATTTTAGGCTATGAATTCATTGCATTTTCATATGATTTTGATTATGATTTAAGGTACATTTCTTCCAATTTAATGTTAAAGTATTTATTTATTATTTAGATTAGTGTACATTGTAGATGGAAGCTTAAAAGAAGAGAAAATGCAGCAAAAAGTCTAAAATTAGGAGTAAAATGGCAGCGGTTATCAGTTAGCAATTTAGCTATGATAACCCCCATTTTGTTTTAACTGAAGACTAAAACATAGGAGGCTAAATGATGCTATTTTACTCCCTGTCAAGTGCCATTTAAGTAGTAGTCGACCTTTTTCTAACTGGTTCTTCAATTTTGATTGACTGCAACTTGCTCACTTCCTTCCAACTTGCTCTAAATATAAATATATAGAGCTCTAAAGATCAATTTTTCATCCACTAATACTATATTTAAGAAAAAATCTTAGATTTAGTTTACTTTTTCTCTTTTCTTCCTTTAGGTTTGGTTTCTTTTCTGTTTTTTGTTTCCTTCTTTATTCTTTATAATTTCAAGTTGTTTTAAGGATTCTCAAGAGTTTTTTAAGTTGATTAAAAGTTATCTAACATATTGGAACATCATTTGGTGAAATCTAAACCCTTCTTTCACTTGTTTCTTACTCTTTGTTTATATATATTCAATAACATGTGGTTTAATGCTAGATCCTAATTTTCTTGTTTATATATGATGTTTTAATCTAATTTCTAGATAAGGATAGGTTCTTAAATGGATTGAATGAGTTTTTATCATATGACTGGATGATAATCTTTATTTATTTGAGTTTTTAAAGCTTGTTTTAAGTTAACCAATTAATATAAGATGCTAAATGGTTAAGTACAAGACCAATCACTTAATTTATTGGCAAAATTAGTAAACAACATGATTTTAATCAATACATGACCATTGGTTCATTAATCATGAGGGTACTAGTCATATCATTTTAGGATTATAACTTCTTGAACTTGAAGCCTGCTTCCTATGACTATAGTGGACCAAATCATGGAATAGAAATATTAGAGAAAAGGCATTGACTTAATCATTGTGTTGTCATGAATTGGTGAAGACCCTGTATTAGAAATTTCATCTTTCCATAACTCAATTAAGTCATTAAAACCTAATCCTTAGTTAATTGTCCAATTTGGAAATTCTTAAAAAAATCTGAAATTCCATTGAAAAATTTAAAAGTTTTTATTTTAGTTTAGTTTAGTTGCTTTAACTTTAATTAATTTCCAATCTTGAACTCTCTAGATAATTGTAATCCGAGTGACCTAGTACTTACAACTTTTTTCCTGTGGGTTCGATATTCTGAAGTCTAAAAATACTTTACTTTATTACTTGTTGACCCTTATACTTATCGTATTTATTGGTTTTGAAATCATTTTAAGTAATTATACGTGAATTATTTGATAATTAATTAAAGATAATTTAGACTAAATCAACCAACAACAAGTTACTCAACCAAGGTACTCTTTTGGCCTTATTTGCTATGTCTTATGGTCTTTTTATACCATGGTAAACACCTTCTTAGATCACTTATCCAGAGCTGGATTCCATAAGTTTACCGTTTTTAATAATTTTATAAATCACTTTATAATTTAAAATTGCAAAGATTGAAACAAAATTATGATAGTTCATTAATTTTATCTTTTCGACTTTTAATCAATTAATTTATAATTTGCTAGATATCTATAATTTATATTTATATCTATTCTTAGTTACAATTCAATAATATATATCCTTAAATATAAATTTATTTATAAAAGATATGTTGTGGTTGCTATATATTTAATTTAAAAGATGTATTCATGAATTATTTCTTTTATCTCAAAGACTTATCAAGTCTAAATCTTGGATATCCTTTTGAAAGAAAATCTAACATATAATTAAATATTTATCAACCAAACTAAGAAGTCATTATACAATTCTTTCTAAAAAAATATTATTATATTAATCATTTTTTATTTTTTTTAACAAAGTAAAAACCTAATTTTGACCTAATTTGGCCTAATTGAAAATTTTTTAAGGTTAGACACTAGTGTTAGGTTTGTATGCACCTATGAGGGGAGTGAATTAAGTTTTAAGATAATTTTTCCAAAACACAATAATATATGCAAAAGCAAGTTCACGGAAATAATGAAGCAAAATATAATAATATAAGTCCGTAGAAACAAAGAGTAAGGGAGAAGGAGGTACACCGGATTTATTTTAGTTCGGGGTTGTTCACTTGCTCATGCATTTATTCCTCAACACTATTGTTAAGATTTTGTTCTTATTGCAATTTAATAAAAATACAACATTTCATAATACAATCCTTTTTCACAGGCTAAAGGATAACCTCTCACTCAATTCTTTTTCCTAGGCTTAAGAATAACCTCTCTAATTCTTACAAGAATAATTCACCAAAGAAATTACTTCACTCAATTTTACTCAGTGTATAAAAGATGTTAGAAGAATGAATGCACAAAAATAATGCTCAAAAGTCTCACAAAAAAATACACTACAAATAAGAAATAAATGCATAATTCTTAGACAATTTGAACACACTTGATAAAACACTTGTATAGCCTTTGTAAAACACTTGAAAACTTGTATATCTCACATATATCACTGAAAAAAAAACTTCACATATAACATAAATAAAATAACATATTTATACTCATTATTTAGCCATTTATCCATTGTATAATTGTCATTATATCAGTTGTCTCACGGACAAAATCAACATTATAAGAGATTAATTTTTTTTCCGTTGTGTAATTTGTCTATCCTAGATTTTTTTTCTATATTTTCTGAACATTCAGTTGATCGATAGATATAGTTTGGTCGACTGATAGGCCTTCACCTTGAGTTCAGCTAATGGACCCAAATTATTAGGTTGACTAATGCTTCATTAGGTCGACCTATATTAAAACCAATTAAACCATTAGAATAAACCTTCACAAAAACATAAACTCAACACATTTAACTTACTTTTTAACTTTATCATTTCATATATTACTAATTATCTTAATTAATTGATACATTACTAATCACTTAAAACAAACATCAAGAGGAGACAATGAAATTAAACATATAAAACTCTTGAGTATGTACCTATAGGCACATTCTAAAATATGTATGAATGAATAATCAATCATAAGCCTTTTAAAAATAAAAAAATAAAATCAAGTAAAATTTACACTAGACAAACTATAAGTAAACTTTTCTAAAACAAAATTTCTTCTTCAAACATTGAATCTCCATAAGCTTTGATTTTCCACTTCAAGGCTCTTTGAATGATCAATCTTGATCTTTGTCTAAACGATTTTTAAACACAATAAAAAACACAAACCTTAGTAGTAAAGTTTATTTTGTCATTAACAAAATAAGGTGGAACCTCCCTTGTTCAACTGGAGTGAAAATTTCTAAAAATTTGATCACTAGATTAAAAAATTTTAAAAATTAATCAGTGATGAGATTGTTTACGGTGGCATCCACGTGTGTACTTTTTACCATATGGATATCTATGTATTAAGTTACATTAGAAGTAATAGCAAAAAAATAATGAAGTCTTTCTTTCTACATGAGTTAAATGAAATTTGAAGGGCTGATCACTAAATTGAAAATTTTTAAAGATTTTACACTAAAGTGAAAAAAAATTCCAAAAGATTGGTCATTATTAGATTTGTTATTGCTTTGGATGCGTAATGATAAGTTTGAGTTTTTTGGTGATATTAACGTTTTGTAATTAGTCTTGAGCTTTGATAATGCTTATAACTTAGGCTTTAAAGTAAGTATTATATGTTAATGATAAATTATGAGTATTTGAGTTATGACATTTAATGTGTGATATAAAGGATGAAAAAGGTCAAGTAAATTTGTAGGTGGCATTCACAATGGTTGATTGATATTAGAGAAATATATTTTTTAGTATGTGAACTTTTTCATGACTCTAAAAAGAGGGAGAAAATGTGTAATATTAATTTAAGGAAACAAAATGGTTTTGAGTTGTATGTGTTTTGTTTTTTATATTTTCCCTAATATCATTTAGTATTATTATCATTAAAAAGGGGAAGCTATTAAAGTAAAGGTGGTTGTACTGGTGTTTTGATAATGACATAACATTACTACTAATGAATTTATTGTATTAGATATAGTGAACAGGTAAGTTTGAAGATAGCGTGTTGGTTAGAAGATAAAAGGCAATTAAAAGATGCACTTTGGAGACTTGGAGCATAAAATGGAGAGTCTAGGGGAATAAAATGTAGTTTATAAAGATCGAAAAAAAAATTTCATACTAATGATCAAGATAAAATTTAGTAGGGTTGCATCAGAGTTTATTTCTATGGTGGTTTAGTGTGTTAGTATGTGTATTTAGGATGATCATTACATATTTTAGACTTAATTTGATGTTATTCTAATAATTGTTTTGGAGTGATGTTTGTTGACTTTGAGTAACAATTTTATTGTATTTATATGGTTATCTAATGCAACTTTAAGTGAAATTGAGTTAGCATGCTAAGAGGAGAAGAAGAAGGAGCACGAGAGCCAAATCAAGGTTGCTATAGCAACCTTATCACTATAGTGATAGAGAAGATCATTCCTCCAAGTCACTATAGTGACTTTGTCGCTATAATGACCTGCTAATTTTCTAGAATTTATAGGATGACATGTTCAAGTAGAGTTTGATGCCATTTTGGATTGGAAAAGACGTAGGAAAACCTAAGAGCCACCATTCTAAGTCTAAAGAACATCCAAAAAAGAAAAATAAGAAGTTTTAAAGAAGAAAAACATTAAGGAACTTAAGATCAAGGTAGAGGAATCAAGATTGACAAAGCCGTCTAGATTTTCTGACAAAGGAGCTTCAAGTTGCATCCATTATTCTCTTTTCCATCACTTTCCTTTAAATGTTTAATTTGAATAGTTGAGTGTTGAATAAGATTATTAGTTTCTAGATCTATTTTAAGGTTTATCCTTGAATTATTCATACAACTTTTATCTTATTAATTTAATGTATAAATGTTTGTGATAATTATTAATCTTATAATTAATTCAAATTAAAAGATTATTTTATTGAGTTAGGTTGAGTAACAAGAGTTGGTGGCTTAATAGACCTACAATTATAATATTAATAAGAGATTGAATAGAGATCTTAGTTACTTGTTAATTATTCTTAGGATTGGTTCAAACCCAATTGCATATTTAAGAGCATTTTTGTGAAATAAGAGGTTACAAATCAACTTGTAATTATTTCAATTAGGATTACTTGATTATATATCTAGAGAGGGTAGTTAAACCATTGTATATATTGGATCAAAATTAATTAAATCAATAAGGTAAAGGGAGGATAAAGAAGGATAGAATAATCCCTAAGTTTCCATCATTGAGTAACTTCATTTTTTTACACTTCATTTTTTCTACCTTTTTCTGTGGATACATTCATCAAATTTTATTAATATAGTTTAATTTTATATTTCTATAATTTTGATTTACCTTAAAGAAGTGAAATTCAATTTATCAGGTGTCTATATTCAATCCTCATGGGAATGATATATGTTGTACTATAATTTGCGACCTGTATACTTACAGTGTAACTTAAAACAAGCAAATAAGTTTTTGAAGTCGTTGCTAGATCGTGCAATTTTAGTATCCTATTCAGTTTCGATTCTTTTGATTTTAGAATTATTGATATATAATTTTCAAATATAACTGAGCACAAAAGAGAACTTTGGAGAGTAAAGTGCCAAGAAGCTATCTAAAGAACAATGGTGGAAGAAAGGAATCAAGTTGAACATTAGAGAACTCTTATTGACTTCATGAGGCCTAGTTTCAAAGCCAATCAATAGGGAGTTGCAAGTCCCCTAGTGCAGGCTAATAAATGTGAGATAAAGCCAGCATTGTTGAATATGTTGTAGGAAAACTTTCAATTATATGGTTTGGAAAATGAAGACCCAAATTTCTACTTGGCCAATTTCTTGGAGATGTATGATACATGAAAATATAACGGTTTATCTAAGGACACTGCAAAGATAAGATTCTTCTTGTTTACCTTAAAGGACCAAGCTAATATTTGCTACACTATTTAAATCTAGAGAACATCCTAACATTGGATTATCTAGTGTAGGCTTTCTTAGCCAAGTATTTTCTATTGACAAAGAGAACAAGAATAATTAAGGAGACAATGAAGTTTCATTAGATTGAAGGAGAGTTTTTATATAAGGTGTGGGAAAGGTTTAAAAAGCTAACAGGAAGTTTCCCTCACTATAATTTAACATACAAACCTTTTTAAATGGAGTGAACACATAGACAAGAAGTATAATAGATGTAGTATTGAAAGGACCCTTAATGTGGAGGACAATAGATGTAGCTCATAATCTATTAGAAGAGATAGCAAATAACAACTGCTCTTGGAAAACAAAAAGAAGTAGACAAATGCCTCATAAGGAGCGAAAGGGTGTTATTGCTATAGATTTAGATATAGCCTTATAAGCCAAGATGTCAGCATTTACTAAGCAATTGAATAGCTTGTACACTACTTCTTCTTATTCGGTGAAAGTAGTACAACATGGTTGTGAGTTTTATAATTAAGAAATTCATGTGACTGCAAAGTGATTCTGTATGGCCATCAATGAAATAGAGTAGGTACATTACATGGGAGCACCATAAGGAAGATTACGTAATAACCTATACTAAAATGCCTATAATTTAGGGTGGAAAACTACCCAAACTTCTCTTGGAATAACAATTTAAGCACTAATATGGGAGCACAAAGGTCACTAAGATTTTAATAGGATAGGCTTAGATCATTGGAGTCGAAGATAGACAAGCTCATGGATGTGTTCATCTCTAAGTTTAATAGTCCAGATGAAAGCCAAAAGAGGATGGAGGTAAAATTTAACCAATAGTGAATAATCATGCCTCTTATATTCATAACTTATTGGTTCAATTTGTCAACTTCAAAGTGCCTTATCCACAGGGAATGTGGAGAGCTTGTCTAGTAACAACGAATCCAACATAAGATAAATATTAAATGCCATCAAATTAAGAAGTGACAAGGAGTTGGAGGAGCTAAAGGAAACAGAAGTTGACCCACCTAAGGATGATGGCCAAGAGACGAAGAAGGAAGAGGACGTAAAGAAGCTATATGTGCCACCACCATTGTACAATCCAATGATCCTCTTCCCACAAAGACTAAAGAAGAACCAAATGGATGCGTAGTATGTTAAATATTTGTGGAAGTTCAAGAAATTATAAATCAACTTGTCTTTTGTGGAGGATTTAGAAAACATGTCAAAATATGTCATGTTTCTCAAGGACATTGATTGCGGTTGGCCACATACAAAATTAGCTCAATTTATTCTATCTTTCATGCACAATTTAACAATTTAAATTGAGACCA
>JAOXYD010020995.1:0-14616 GCA_028565735.1 Pinacopodium congolense
AATCCTTGAGGTTGGGATAGTTTCATGGTATCTGTAGAGGCATAGATGCTCGACTGGATGTTATTGCACTTTTGCAGCAGATTGAAATCATTGACGATAAAGAATTCTGTTGACTTAGTAGATTCGGGTTTAATAGTTATTATTGTTGGCTGCCCAAGAATTGACCAAGCTTAAGTTTATGGTTGTCGAAAGATCACTGAGTTGTTTTCTTTGTAATATTCTACTGTACATTACTACAAAAACAAGTGAATAGAAAGGTTAATATTATGGGTTTCACATGTATTTTGGATATGACATATATTAATATATTTTGACTATTGTATTTTAGATTTAACGGATACTTTTAATTCTATTTATTGTTGTATTTATTAATATTAATGTATATATAATTTTTTATTATTCAATAACATGGATTTGTTTTTATATTAATATATCGTTACTAATGAAAGAATAAACTGTTACTTTTGTTGGTAAATATCATTGTCTAAACAAAATCAATTTGTTACTTTATAAAGGTTCAAATTGTTGCTATATTCATTTAAAATTATTGTTATAGTTTTGGATTGTTATGTTGCTTTAGTTAAAATTTAAAGTAACATTATTTATTTCATTGTCTAAAAAAAAAGCCTTACATTTATAGCAGCGTCACTTTATTTAATGACATAAATTCTGTCGCCTTAATGAAAATACAATAATAATTATACTTTTAACAACACTTTTACCTGTTGTTTAAAGCTCTTTTTGCCGTAATGGAAGTACCTGAAATTATAAACAACTCTTTAGTAATCATTTAAACAATATAGAAGTATGGTGCTATTAATTTATAGTTTTTGTATTTATCTCGTTTGAAGCATGTGTCTTGCATTCTCTAGACTCTCATTTGTATCTGTGGAACATATTCCGTTGGTATGGATGGACACATATGTTTCATAGACATCAGGCACTTTATGAAATGATATAGTTTCCTTGAGTCTAAGTAAGCATCACATTAGTAGACAAATCCCAATGCCTAACAAAAAATGAAGCATCATGAGAGCACTAAGAAAAATATAATGTGGAAGAAATTGATTTATTTTGCTTTAGACTAGTAATGATGGAAGCAGAAAAGAAGATGCATACTCACGATATTTCTCTTTGATTTTCTTGGCTTCTCTTTTCTTTTTCAAGACATTTTGTAGTGAAACTACTTCATTATTTTTTAAAATCGTTGGAACAAAATGCTTTCACGGGAAATATAAGGAGGAACTAAATGCAAATAGAGCAAAGGAAGAAAAAAGTGAGATGGTGAAGTAGATGTTACTGAGGGTTTACAGTGTCACAAGAAGTCAAAAGTTGCTCCAAATACTCAGTTCCCAAATCCTCTAATACCAGCACTTGCTCATCTTTCCTAACCTTGTTAGTCCCATCTTTTCTTGTCCTCGCTCTTCTTTCCATGGAGTGCTTCTTCTTTAGTACCTCCACTGGTGAGCATTTGATATCTTTGAAACCACAGTTCAACTCTGCCAGCGACGCGCTTACTTTCTCTACCGGAAAATTTAGCACTGCTTTCGTGCCCTGAATGGTTAGTGCCGCTTGGTCGTAGGCTAGCGCTGCTGCCTCGGCAGTGTCAAATGTACCCAGCCAAACACGCAGACCATGTCTCGTTGAATCTCGTATTTCCGCTGCGTATTTTCCCCATGGTCGCTTTCTCACCCCTCTATAGCCCTTTTCCTTCTCGGCATTTTTTAATTTTGCAGTGAAAACATGTTCTTCTGCTTTGATTTCCTTTGAGAAGTTAGGTTGCTGTGAGTTATTAGATTGCCTTTCTTCAACCTCCATGGGGGTTTTTGATTCTGTATTTTTGTGGGATGTCTGAGCAGTGAATCTAATTGTCTGATGACAAGAGTCACCGGAGCTAACTGGAGAAGACCAATCAGGGTTTAGGAGAAACTCATCCCAAAAGAGTGGATCAAAGAGGCTAAAATAATGAGTTTGTGGAGGGGAGGATTCCAGATTTGGATGGTTCTTCAGTGGCTTGTAATCCATCTCCCGTTGGAAATAACAGATTTCGATCAGTTATGCTCTCTGTTTCTGATTATCCTATCATTTGTATCTCCCAGACACAAAGGAAGTATCGAAAGGCATATAATATAAAGGTCAATGAAATTATGAGGAGCTAGCTACAAGAATGGAACGACTAAAGAAAAAAACTAATTGACTTTCGGGCATTAAATAAAGGTACAGTTCCAACTTGCAAATTTTGTGGAACCCATATTGTTAAATTTGATTATTGCTATCATATTTCCTTCTTCCCTATCTTTCTTTATGTTTGATAAGCCTTCAAAATTTAGCCCTAGCATCTTATTCGTCAACTTAACTTGCAAAAATGGCTTGGTCTACATGTATTATGACTTCAAACTTCTTTCAATATTTTGGGCTTCATTTGATAGATAATAGAATTTCTAATTTACTAAGTCGTGATGGAGGGAGAAATTAAAAATAATCATGAGATGGTTTGATCTTTAAATAAGTAGTTAGTTGTTAGAATTAATTGTAAGTAAGATAACAAAACAAAACAAAAATCAAATATTGTCTTAAGCATTGACACACATATTTAGTAATAACTAAATTTGTCATTCAATAAATTACATATAAATGTACGTCCTATTAAAAATAGAAAATATGGTAACGTTTAAATATATGGTTCAAATTTATTTATTGAAAAGCATATGATTATGATTACTTATTGTAATAAATGATTACTAATGCCGGTGACTGAGGCGTGGCGGTGGCGTTTTGTGAGAGGAACGAGCTGGTAGGGGAAAACAATATGGAAAAACTTATTTAAAAAAAAAAAAAACAAAATGCTGAGCAATTCTAGCGACAGGGGTGATGAAAACACTGAACTAAATAATATTACATAGTTTGGGAGTTTGTGGAACAAGTCAAGAGCAGAAACACTAATCGTGTGATAAATAGATTATCAACTATATCCTTAATCCTTCAGCTTTACTTCTTTGAACTAAATGATTCGATAATGGATCCATGAATCGCAATTGAAAACCATTAAGACTGTACCTCGGACCAAGACAGGAGAGCCCTAACACACCTAGTGATCATCAGGTTACCTAGGCTCGATCACACCACAACTTGCATTGCTACCCAAAACAATAATAATAAATAAATAAATAAAAAAGAACAAGTTGTTTCCACCATATTACAAAATTGGTTTCTTACTCTCTAAAGAAATTATTTTTATATTTTACAAATGAAATAATTCAAGTAATTGAAACTCCGGCTTACATTGGCGAATAATGAATGCTACATGCTCTTGAAAATACTATACAATTTTTACAAAAGGCTTGGTCTGAACTAACAATTTCACGTTCATATATCAATCTGGCTTTTCGGGTTTATCTAATAAGAACCAATTAACTAAAATTTTGAATATACTATATAATTTTTACAAAAGGCCTGATCTGAACTAGTAATTTCACTTTCATATGCATCTGAATTTTTTGGTTTATTGAAGAAGAACCAATTAACTGAAATTTCTTCTATTCTTATGATGGTTCAATAATCCCACCACTGATGGCTGAGAGACAAGATACAAATTGGATCAGTAAGATGCCTAGCCGTAAGCTACAGATTTAGACATTTTGTTGTTAGTGTTAAAAATAACACAAACTTTATTGATCGACTTAAAATTAATTATAAACTTTTATAAATGAAAATAATACAAAACTTTGTTTGTTTTACTCTTCATTTTATTTGAGTAAGTAGTTGGAAACTTTGAAGAAACATGTAATTTTTGAACAAGTCACCAAAAAACTTTCGATCATCCATCCAACAATTTATGGATTAAAACTTATATCTTATTATGTCTCATAAATTAGTATATATCTCAAGATATCTTAGAATAAATAGGATTAAGGTCAAGTTATAAATATATCCAATAACCTGCTATATGCTTAAAATTGACTTAAATCTTAAGATTTTCACTTATATTATAATAATGCAAAATAATTTATATGACAAAAAACATAGTGATGATCACCAATATATAAACAATGCATTCTTAATACACTAGAGGAAAACAATATATGGAGTAAATATAGAATGATCTCTAACTAAGAATGTTACTCATATTACAAATATGATTATGAAAAATAGCAAGGTGAAGTCCTTTATTTAGTTGATCAACCAATATACCCTTCAGTAAAACATTCTACATTATAGTATCACCTTTTTGTATAAGTTCTTTATGGTTAAATATTTGGCTTCCACATATTTAGACTCTATGATTTATTATTATTATTATTATTATTGAATAACACTACAAAAAGACTATCATAGTATAGTCAAATAGGTCTAACAACTAAATCAGCCATAGATAGTTCATAAAATTTCTTAAATAACTACCTATAACGTAGCCTTATAACATGTACAAACCTCAAAAAGCATTATAGAAGAGGTCACAATTGTTTATTTGATAATTTTCCATGACACAATTTTATCTAGTAATATAAAGAAGTAATATGATATAGACTTTCTATTATTTGGATACATAGCAAACTTAAAATTTGTATATAAAATCAAATCTAATTACTCAACTTTATTGTACGTCAACATATAATCTTTTTTTCTCTTAAAGGTATCTTTAAATTTTTTTAACTGCATTTTCGCAGTCTATATGTAAGTTAGTTAAATATCCACTCAATTTCTAAGAACGAATATTTTCTAATCTTATTCAAACTTAAACATGCATCAATTTTTAAGTTATTTTAGAATATGAAACATTCTTTATGGCTTCTCTTTCAAATTCATTATTTAGAAATTATGCTGAATATAACTTCTTTGTGAGAGATCAATACTCCATAAGGTTTATAATTTTTATATTAAACTTGTATAACAAATGCTTAATATATATTCTCTGATAGACACTTAATAAATTTTGAGATTTTTCTGGAGAATCTGAATATTAAGGCGAAAGGTGTTTCACCAAGATTTTTTTTTAAATATCAAAATACCTGGACAATAGATGCTTAACCTCATGTAACATACTCAAGTCATTTGATGCATGTAATACACCATCCATATACAAAAGTAGAAAAATGATCTTGTATCCTTTGATCTTATAGTGTAAACATATTTCAACTTTATTTTCTGTAATGTTAAATGAGGTGGTTACCATATCAAATTTTAAGTATCATGGATAGAAAGGTTGTTTCAATCTATATATATACTCAATTTATAAATTAAATGACTCTTTTCATCTTCTTAAAACCCTTAAGATTGTACCATATAAGCTTCTTTAAATGCTTCCATTTAGGAAGGTAATAGCTTTATATTATAATAGGCTACTATTCCGTAATCATTCTAAATGTATTTTAGGAAGATATAGGAGAGAAAGTGATATTAAAGTTTATTCTTTGTATGTGAATGAAATCTTTAACAATAAATCTAGTTTTAACCACTCAGCTTGACCATAGGAGTTCTTTTTTGGCTTGTAAACACATTTTGCAATTAATAGGTTTATAGCTTTAAAATAAATCAACAAGTTTCCGTGTAGATCTTACTTCGTGCAAGGCATTTTATCTTTCACTATATCCTGTCATAAATCTACATAGAAAACATCTTGAAAATTAAAAGGATAAACTATATGTCCAATATTATATTTATTTCTGTCAAGTTAAACTATAAAATTAGATGATAAAACATGTCTCCTCATCCTATTAAATCTTCTTAATTGAACTTGTTTAACATGGTCTTATGTCACAAAACCTTATTTTGTGTCTATATTAGTTCTTCTTAATGTACTTGAATGACATTGGGTGTAAAGCCCACTTAATCCCAACTAAATGGATGAAGGATGAAACAATAGTGGTATTTATTCTGTTATCTTTTAAGATGTGAGAATGAATAATTTCATCATATACATTATATTATAAAAACTTAAAGCATGTCTGTTTTCAGTTATATTTTGTGTTACCAAACGACCCCTTAGTTGTTTATGATTTTATAATTGTAGATTTCATCTCTATAATATTATTTGCAGACTCTAGACTGATCTTGATAACCTATAAAATGGAAATGAGTATAAATAAAATGTAATTTGTTTTTATAAGAATTATATAGGCATATCTTAGCAGGATAGTCCTAAATTTAGCGATGAGTAAGACTAGGTTTCAAACTTTTCAAAACTTAAAAGGTGTTATGGGCATTTATTTGCTTAGGAATTTGTTTAAGATGTGAAAATGGTTTTAATAACCTCACTCCAAAGGTAATATCGAAGATTAGTCATCCTTTATATGCTTCTTATAATATCTTTTAAAGTATAATTTCGCCTTCGATCGTATCATTCTATTCAAAATTATATGATAGTAAATTATACTAAAAAATATTTAGCCAAAAAAAAACTTTTCCTTATATGAAAACTCTATGTTTACCATAATACTCATCTCCACAATTAGATCTAATAGTTTTGATTGATTTTTGTAATTAGTTAAACATATGATACCATTTGGAAAACAAATGATTGACTTAAGATCAACCACAACTTTGTACAAATAGAGATAATGCAAAAATTTACTTATTTGATTATCAATTTTTGTTTTAGTAAGCATATGAAAACTTTGAGTAGGCTCATCAACTTTTGTACATTGCTTAAACTTTTAAACGGTTTTTCAAAAGTTGATAGAAATCATGTATGCAAGATCCTTTGTGTACCTTTTTTTAATGCACAAATATCTTAAAGAGTCATAAAAAAACTCAATATTTGTAAAATTTACTTTAAAAGGAGTAGTAGACCTTTGAACTAGTTATATTGATCTTGTTGGTTCTCTTCTTATAGGTTTGATGAATATTTGTTTACACTGAGATAATTTACCGTATCTTTTGCTAAACTTTAGTTCATTTAATTAGATTTTTTATCAGTCTATTTTGTTCTTTATAACAACGATTAAAAATGTAATTTTATTAATCTTAATTTAAAAATAGTAATCAAGAACTGTTTAAGAGAAGAACAGATTAGATAGAGGTGTTGAATCTAAACGACATAGGCAAACTATGTGGAAGGTTTTTGTATGTCCTACTTCTCTCTGCATACAGGCCTCTTGCAAAAGATGATGTCTTGTCACCCTCGATCTTTTTTAATGATCAAGCAAGCCACGATAAATATTAGATTGCAATTTTTATGTTTATCTCTAGTGTTTTAACTATACATAGTTCAGTGATCTACATTGCAATTATTGAGTAAAAAATGTTGGAATTGATTTCAGATATACCGTCATTTTCAACTTTAAGAACGGACCAAAAGGAGGGAATTAACAAAGAAACCTGACTTAGAACGGACCAGAAGGAGGGAATTAACAAAGAAACCTGACCCTACCCAACACTATCAACGCTCACCCAGTGGCTTTGGTAGGTTGGTAAGGCAAGCTTAAGCCCTGATCCATCCATAAGTATTATATTCTTGTACACAGAGAACGAGAAAAGGAAACAAGAAGATCTTAGAGAAGAGAAATTCGAAACTTATTAAGATCATAATCAGAAGACTCAAGTAAATAACGAATAAAGAAAAATGAAGTGATATTAATCAAGATGGTGTTTATTCACCAAGGATTAAGACTCTCGCAAGAGTTCAAAAGTTCCTCTAAATACTCTGCTCCTAAATCCTCTAATACCAACATATTTTCATGTTTAGTACTACTACTCTTTACGTCTTTCGCCTTACTTCTTTTGCTTGTCGACGTCTTCCTTCTCACAGAATGCCTTCTCTTGAGTGCCACCACTGGAGAGCAACCATCTTCACACTTAATCTCCTGTAGCGACTCTCTGACCATTTCCACCGGAAAATTGAGCACAGCCATCGAACCCCGCATGGAAAACGCCGCTTGATCATAAGCTAAAGCAGCAGCCTCCGCACTATCAAACGTGCCAAGCCAAACCCTGATGCCATTTCTCGTCGAGTCTCTGATCTCCGCTGCATACTTTCCCCACGGCCTCTTTCGAACCCCTCGATAAGACTTCTCCTTCTTGGAGGATTGCTTGTTTTTGTTTGAATTTGAAGTGACTTCCTCGCCTCTTTCTTTAGATTCGGAGATGGAATTCGAGCCCGAGGACTCCTTATTGGCACCCTCTGCTAGAACGTTGAGGAGGACCATTTCCTCGGAGTCATTGGCGTCAAAGGGAAGGGTGCCATGGTATGAGAAAAGGTCGTCCCATGAAAAGGAATCTAAAGAACAAAAAGAAGATTCCGGCGAGAGCTCTCCCTTCAGTTGGTGGTGACGATGGAAGGAAGATTGCTCCATAGACTAAGGTATTGGCAACAAACTTGATTTTGCTTCGCTTGGTTCTCACAATTTACGAAGTCAGATGAACGAACCAAACCTTTATATAGTCATAAAAAAAGGAGGGGGAGAAATGGATAATTAAGAAGTCATACCGATAAAGAGTAATTAACAAATTAAGAAAATGGCAAGTGGGCATGGAGTGAAAGGGAATATCTTTGAGGAAGGAGGAGTTTCCCAGAGCGGAGGATATCATTTTATGAAGAAAATTGTGGACCAAAATTTTCTTTTGTCTTGGATTGCAATTCATTTAACACACGTGAGCTAAAAATGACGTACGGCGGCGTGAATGGACCCCAGGGGTATTCCTCAGTGCTTGCATCATCAGCTTTACCTTATTTTACTCTTTTTCTACTACTAATGCTACTACTGTTTTAGCCTTTACTTTTTCTCGTTCGGTAACACAACTGTTTTCCTCTCAAAAAGCCAAGCCGATGTTTTCCTTTCATTCGACCCCAGAATTGGCGGTAAAAAGTTTGATTTGTGTAATATTATATCTTAAATTACACAGTGAGTTCAATCTTGTAACACTTGGAATTTTTAGTTGGCATATAAAGAACACTACATTGATATACGATATTTTTGTTTCTGTTTAGTTAAATAATATTATATAATTCCAATTGATAAAAATTTTCATAGTTCAATAAAAGGTAAATCTAATTGAAAACTAAAACTAAAATTTCTAATTTAATATTATAATCCAATCAAAAGGATCCCATCATATTATTGACGTAATTATTTCAATATACACTTTCTTTTAATTAAGATTGCCTGAAAATCTTAGAGGCTGTTTGATTTTAATTCTGTTTTTAAATTTAATTTTTAGATTTTTTAAACACAAACATTAATAAAAAAATATTACAAAAATCGAAAAAAAAACACTCTAATATAACACAGAAATCAAGATAAACAAAACAAAAATTTATAAAAATACATAAAATTTAATATAAAAATAAAACATTCACAACTAAAAATCATAACTAAAAGTACAATCAAATGCTCCTTAAAAACAGCCATGTAACGTGTGAAAGATTTTTGAAAAATAAATAAACAGTAATAAATAAATGATGGGTACAATTATCTTCTACGACCAATTAATTTATAATTCAGTTGGAACTCTCCTTCCCCGTATTTATGGGGGAATTCGGTTAACACAAATCATTTTAAAAATAAATTATAAAGACTGGAGTGATAAGGAAATAAAACTTTAGATCCCAGTCACAAGCTAGATGAGACAATCCTTGAATTCATGGCAGATTAATTTTAAATTGCAAATCAAAATAGAAAACTTACAGTTGATGTTGATTTTGATTTTTACTTTTAATTTTTGTATATTTACATTTTTTTTCCGGTTTTTTATTATATTAATATATTTTTAATACTATTTTTTATTTTTATGTTTAAAAAATAAAAAAATAAGAAATAAAATCAAACATGATTAGTTGAATTCTTTATATTATTTTGAAAACTGAGTCAGTTCTGGTTGGATTCCAACTTATTCATATAACAACTACTAGCTTAGTTCGATCAAGATCTGACTTTGACAGCGTTATTTATGGCGTAGAAGTGTCAGTGATTTGGAACATTACTTTGTTTTTTTTTGCCCCCTTAGGACAACTTGTTATATGAAGAGATGTATATATGTTATGAACTTGTTCTTTTGATTAATGTCAGTCGGAATATAACTTTGTCAAGAGTTTAACTTGGGCTGTTAATTAATTAATGTTTACAAAGTTGTAGTAGAAGTTAACGCAACAGATCATATCCACAATAATTGAAACACACCCGAATTTCAACCATTTCTCTACCACTTTCCTCATTAGTTTGTTTAAAGTCTTTGATTAGCATTAACTCCAGTTGCCAGCTTCCGGTTTCGCACAAGGATTTAAGCTGATAGGACTTTGGAGCAATAAGGTATTGAGAGTCGAATAATGGCAATTAATCCTACAACCTAACTCAATATTTTTTTTAAAAATAATGAAAATAAGGAGGGATGCAAAAGATAGAGAGTGTGCAAAAGTATATATGGTATCACTTCTTTTTTTTTATTTATTTATTTATATATATATGTATTGACTTATGTGATATTGTTATTATTTATATATTTATGTCATTTTTTAGATTTATATTCTGTATTAATATATTGTCTTTTTCAGTTTCTATACTATTTTTATTAGTTTATGTATTTTTAAAAATAAAAAACAAAAATAAGAAATGACAATAATTCCAAACAAGAGCTGTTAGATGGTAACTTCATGCATCTTAGGTCTGGTTTGGTTCATTTTCTGATTTTAATTTTTATTTTCTTAAATACGAAAATTAATATAGATTTTTCTTATTAATTTTTGTATATGGTAGAAAACGTTGAATGTATTCAGGAAGACCTGCGCTTTAGTTTTATGCGTTGAATGTTGAAAGTCTTCCAAAAAGAAATGGTCTTGATGGGTACAACAGGTGTTTTGATTTTCTCAACTCATCCACTATATTCTTCAACGGTACTCTCCTTACGGTTCACGTACTGTACAGACCCGAGATGAAGTCCTTTACTATCCCAAGAAATGTGCTGAATATTGGGAGAAGTCAACCAAATTATTAAGGAAAAAAAAAAGAAATCGAAAACCTTCGTCACCGGTCTTAATATTATCCAAATCCCATTTAGATCAAAAGTAATATTAAGAAATACAGTTTCTGTTACAAGATCGATGTTCAAAATCCACCTCCTACAATGGAAGTTTACACGAGCTTATGCAAAAATATGCGTCTCCTATGTTCTTCATTCGAGCAAACATTCCCTTATGATACCAGCAAATCCATACAGAGACCTCCAATTCGATCATAATATCCCGACACTTGTTCTTGTACTACTGCACATGGCCCTGAGGACTTGGGTTGGGGTAAACCTTCATGGGGTGGCTTGTCCTCTGTTTAATTACAGTAGCCCTAGTGTGCAGCTAAAAACACCAGATGACCCAGTGACCATAAAATTGTAGCATTTACGTCCAGTAACGCTGATATTCTTATCAGATCTCTCGCATGGGATTTATTTGTAAAATCATTTTATTTTTCTTAATTTTTATTATGTTATATGCTGGTCAGTTCTTGGCATTAGAAATCAACTTACAATTTCCCATTGATCCCCTTTTGCAAATAACTTATAATATTGCTAACTGGTGTTAGTTATATTGAATTTCTGTTATTGAGTTCATTATATATATAAAAAAAATTTGGAGCCCTTGTAGGGATGGGAAAACTAAAAGTTTTCCTTTTTTTTTTTTTTTCTTTTTTCACATCAAACTTGTTCACCCCCTTCCAAGAATTCCCTTGACTATCAAAATTGCTGATAATAAATTTGTGCTTTATTTTAATCTTAAATATTTAATCCAAATATATTGTTTTCTTTACTTTTACTCTTTTTTTTTTTTTGATAAGCAGAAGAGTAACTAATCAAAACACTGAACATATAGGTTTCCTTTACAAATTGCAGGGTCTATTAGATTTTTCTTCAGATTTGATGCTACTGATAAATTTTTTAAAAAGAGTTTTATAGAGTAGATTGTTTGGCAATATAAAAATAAAATTGACTTTTGATTTTAATTATATTTTATTTTGTAATAAAAATTATTTATGTATATAAAAATTATTTAAAGTATATTAAATAATATGTAAAGCACAATATATTAATTATGATGTAATTTTAAACCATATAAAATATATCTAATCAAATCTTTTATATGCGTTATAACACAAGTAAAAGTAATATAAAAAATAGTCAAATAATATTATATAAATTCTAAAATAAATATTGAAGATGGGATATGTAGATATTATGGGTATTATATTAAAAACATAAGGAAAAATAAACTAAAAAATAGGTTCATTAATTGATCTGAAATATTTATTCAAAAAAGTCAATTTAGAGACTTTTTAGAGAAGTTCCAAATTTAAGTTTCCTCAAAAATTGTGTTTTAACTATAAAAAAAATTATCTTTTTAATTATACAACTAAATACTATTTTAAAAAAATTTATATCGAAGAAAAGAGTTTACGGACCTCTTAAAAACCTATCCAAACAAACGTTAAAACTAATCTTAGCATCACAAATTAGCAATAGCTACAATGACTCACCAAATCTAGCGACAACGTAATGCACTTAAACCTCGGTAGAAGACTTCATACATTAGGAGGTGCCCTGTAGCAGTAGCATCCGTTTGTAAATTCTGGTGCACCATTTTCAAGATTGGTGTAGTGTAGTTATTTGAAATAGATGACAAGTTGAGAACTGAGTCTTTTTCAAATCTTTTGATGCGGTATCCTTTCTCTAATTGGTCTGTCTCTTTAACTATTTTTGTGGCTATGCTGTCTCCTGATCTTGTTTCCGTTTCTATTGCTTTCCTTTTTTTTGTTTCTTGCTTGAAGGGCTTCCGTGCCTCTTTGTAGTTGCCTTCCTATTATTTTAATTATATTTACTTTTATTTTTCAGAAAAAAAAACATTGTACGCGTGGACCCATTAGGGCAACGATCGAAAGTGAAGCCAATTACTACAGTCACCGACCATCCTCGCATTATCAACGTGCTTTTGATGAATTTCCTAATTTCGTATGCTCCATACCATTATAAATACACAGCCACCTTTAAGCATCTATTCTCACACTCATACACCAATTTCTTCCTATAACATATAGTCACCAATTTCTTCTCCATCTTTGCCCCATAAATCTTTCACTCAAATGGCACCACCACCTACTTCCCCAGTCTTCAAGGTGAACCGACGGGAACCGGAGCTAATTGCTCCGGCTGAGCCCACCCCACATGAGTTCAAGGCCCTGTCGGACATTGATGACCAAGAGGGGCTCCGGTTCCACATTCCAATCATACAATTCTATCGCTACAACCCTTCCATGCGAGGAAAAGACCCTGTAAAGGTCATCCGCGAGGCACTTGCCAAAACGTTGGTGTTTTACTATCCATTTGCCGGTAGGCTCAGGGAAGGGCCTAACCGTAAGCTTATGGTGGAGTGCACCGGTGAGGGTGTCCTTTTTATCGAGGCTGACGCTGACGTCACCCTCCAGCAGCTCGGTGATGATCTTCGACCTCCCTTCCCATGCTTCGAGGAGCTCCTCTTTGACGTCCCTGGCTCTAGAGGAATGCTCAACTGCCCCTTGTGGCTTATTCAGGTATCTGTGTTATTCGTCTCTTTATACGTTTTAAACCATTATATATATATATATATAATAGTTTACAATTTTATAACTTTAAAATTGTAAAAATGGAGCATCTTATACAGATAATAAAGCAAAATACTTGAAGACATGTCAACTTTGTTAATTTTGTTTTAAGAAATAAAAAAAGGTTTTTAAAAACAATTAAATTTAGGACATACTCAAAAGTGAATGGACAAAACTACACAACCCCCTTAAATACTCCACCTACAACCACAACTATGAGTCCTACGTGGAATTCATGATTTTGCTGTAAATTTACTCCTAGAATCAGGAGTATTTTAATAAATGTATATTTATTTTTTTAATTTAATAATAAAATTAAAGGTATAAATGAAAAAATATATTTTAAAATTTATAAAATAACATTTTTACGCCTGCATAACGATAAAAACGAAGAAAAGGCATTGTAGAGCCAATCCAATGCAGCCCACACAGGAACAGATTATATAGAAATAATATATATATATATTATATAAATATTTACTTATATACTCCCTTCCCAGTAACAGTTTGCTTAAGACAAGATTGATTATTCTAAATATTGTTGAATACTGCAGATTATTGTAATTATTGATTTTTTAATAGAGTTTTTTTATTATAAATTTTGATAGGTGACGCGCCTCAAATGCGGTGGCTTCATCTTCGCTCTACGCTGTAACCACACCCTGTGCGACGGGCCGGGTCTTACCCAATTCATGACAGCCGTAAGTGAGATGGCGCGTGGACAGCAATCACCTTCGATTCCACCAGTATGGGAAAGACACGTTTTTCAGGCACGTAGACCGCCGCACGTAACGTGCACACACCACGAGTACGAGGAAACAGTCGACACAAGAGGCACAATTATTCCACCGGATGAGATGGTTCATCGCTCCTTCTTCTTCGGCCCTGCCGAGGTCGCTGCCTTGAGAAGCTTCGCACCCCCGCACCTTCCCCGCTGCTCCACCTTCGAGTTGTTGGTAGCCTGTCTCTGGAAGTGCCGCACCGCCGCCATCCAACCAGACACTGATGAAGTGATGCGCTTCGTATGTATAGTCAACGCACGAACCAGGTTCAACCCACC
>JAOXYD010021033.1:0-14615 GCA_028565735.1 Pinacopodium congolense
TTCAATAACGGTGGATACTGTCGTTTTGAAAGCCAATAAACAGTGGATTAATCTAGACATCAATCTATTGGCTACTAACACAAGGATTGTCGTATCTATGATTTATGCATCTAATTTTTTGTTTCAACGTTCTGCCCTTTGGAAGGAGATGGAAGCTATGAGTACATCTAATCAAAAACCATAGATCCTAATGGGAGACTTTAATAGCATTATGTTTAGTTTGGAAGTGGATGGTTTGAGGGTAGACAAAAGAGATGACAAGGAATTTAAGGGTTATGTGTCTAATATAGGAGTAGTAGATTTAAAATATGAGTGTCAGTTCTTTACTTAGAGCAACAAACAAAGTTTCAGTAATCACATTAGAAAGAAACTCAATGTAATTTTGGTTAATGATATTTGGCTTAACCAGTTTAGGGATAGCACAACATTGTTCATGGAGCCTCTCTTTTTTGACCATTCTCCGATAATGGTTCACAAACTTTTCAGCAAAAATAGACAAAGATGTCCTTTTAGATTTAATAATTATCTTACTGAAGTAAAAGGGTTTAAGGAAGTTGTATCAAGAGGACTTGATAGAGCTATACATGGTTTTAAGATGTTCACTTGTGTGAGAAAACTTGGTCTTATCAAACAAGAATTAAAAACTCTTAATTCTAGGCAGGGGAGTAATACTTGGGAGGAAGTTAAATTGGCAAAAGAAAATCTACATGCAGTACAGAAAGATCTTTATAATCATCCTGGAGATGTTAGTGTGTTAAATAGAGAGATTATAGATCTTCAGAGATATTCGAAGGCTTTTTCCAAGCATCTTTCACTCTTAAGACAATGTTCTCGTGTTCATTGGCTTAAAGAAGGGGATAAGAACACAAAATTTTTTCATAAATCTATTATGCCCAGGCAAAACATAAATAAGATTACATAGTTACAGAAAATGGATGGAGGGATGGTAAGCACTCAAGAAGAATTAAAGGAGGAAGCCTTCCAAATTTTTTAAAAACACATTGGGCTCTAGGGATGATACCAGATCCTCCATACTGGCTTTAAGATCCTTCATTCAAAATGAGATATCACTAGAAGATGAGATGTATTTAACAAGAGTTGTACTAGCAAAGGAGATTCAATATGTTGTTTTTTCTATGAATCCCAACAAGGCTCCTGGACCAGATGGATTTAAAGGGAAGTTCTTCCAAAAATCATGGTCGTTAATTAAGAATACGATTATTGAAGTTGTTTTAGACTTTTTTTAGCAAGGTCGAATGCTAAAGGAGGTGAATAAAACCTTCATTTGTCTTATACCAAAAATTCCTAATCCTTCATCTTTGAAAGATTTTAGACCTATTTCTTGCTGCAACACAATGTACAAGATCATCTCTAAGCTACTTGTTAATAAGATGAAGGGAGTAATGGACAGATATATTAATATAATTCGGGGTGCTTTCCTACAGAATAGACTGATTGGGGATAATATCCTTTTGGCTTAGGAACAATTGAAATGTTATAATAGGAAGAGGTCTCCAAAATATTGTGCTATTAAGATAGACTTTCATAAGGCCTATGACTCAATTAGCTACAATTTCCTAATGCATTCACTAGAGGTATTTGGGTTCCCTACGAAATTCAGAGGTTAGGTGTAGGAATGTATTTCAACACCTTCATACAATATTCTTGTTAATGGAGAGCCAACTGTTCTTTTTCGAGGAGGGAAAAGATTAAGATAAGGAGATCTCATTTTCCCGTATTTGTTCATTTTGGGTATGGAAGTCCTAATAAGGCTTATTAGATTTAATATTGGTCGTGATACTAATTTTAAATATCACAACAAGCATAAATAGTTGGGATTATTTAATCTTTCCTTTGCAAATGATCTACTGTTATTTTCTAAGGCAAATGATGGGTCTATAAGCTTACTAATGGCCCCATTGAGAACCTTCAACTTATTATCGAGGCTAGACATGAATGGAGACAAGAGTTTTATGATCTTATCCAAAGCAGGACAAGGTCAGGCTAATTGGCTAGCCAATCTAATAGGGTTAAAGATTAAAGATCCCCCTTTTTTATACCTGGGCCTTCCAATTACTACCAGAATGTTGCAATTTCAAGATATTTCTCCTCTAATCGAAAGAATTTACAAGAGACTTCAAAGTTGGGTGAACAAAACCTTATCTTTAGTAAGGAGGTTACAATTGATCAAATCAATGCTTAACTCGATGTATACTTATTAGACATGCCATTTTTTCCTAGCTAAGGGAGTTTTAAAAGCATTAGAGAAAATGTTTCATAATTTTCTATGGAGTGGATAGATTGGAAAAAAGGGGTTGAACAAGGTTAAATGGGTGGAATGTTGCAAACCCATGGAGGAAGGTGGTCTGGATATTATACCAATTACGCTTAGTAATCAAGTATTAATGTGTAAAAGATTTTGGAGACTAATAATGTAACATGACTCACTTTGGGCAAAATGGACCTATACTTATATATTTAAACATGTCAACATTTGGAGTGAAAATCCCAAGAGTGATCTATCTCATTTTTTCTCAAATTTGATAAAGTTAAAGGAGAGATTGGTTGGATATATCAAATGTGTAGTGGGTAATAGAGAATTTGCATCCTTATTTTATGACAATTGGAGAAAGATCAGGATGCTAATTAACTCTATCTATTGTACTAAACTTTATGACAGGCTTCCTTTATCAGCTAAAGTTAAGGAACGTATTAATAGAAATGATTGGTTAACTCCTATCCTTATAGATGAAGCCTTTCAAAATTATCAACCTTCTCCTGATAAGATGGATACCTATCAATGGCTAGCTGATAATAAAGGGGCATTTATTAATAAATCTTGTAAAGAATGTTTGAGGAGTAAAGACATAGTGCAGAATTGGAACATTATTGTTTGGCATAATTGTCTCTCGCCTAAAGTTTTAGCATTATTATGGATCTGTATGAAAGATAGACACCCTACAATTGACAGGGTACAATTCCTAAATATACCTTCTAGATGTGCCCTATGTAAAAATTAGTTGGAATCTATGCACCATCTTCTATTCAACTGTGATTACTCATCAGTTATATGGAGAGGAGCTACTGCTTTATGATGCATTTCTAACATTCTAGCTAGCTTTGGAGATATTATGGGTTGGTTTAAGAGGAGAGGAATAGATCCGTAATTAGACAGAATAATCTAGTGCTACTCATTGTATTTGGATCTTATGTTTACCCAATATGGAGAGAACAGAATAATCGTATCTTTAAGGCATTGGAGAAGCCAGTAAACCTATTATTGGGGAAAACTATAGGTTGGATTCATAAGTAGATGTTATCAAAAGGAGCTTCTAGGAGATTTAGAAGGAAGATGATTGCATAGTGGAATTAGATTCAGATGCATAGTTGTCTTAGTCTGATATTGAGTCAAATTCTAACCCTAAAATAGGGTTAGTAATGGGAACCTAAATGTTCTTCAACCCAGTTCAACAAATTAATATTTAATCAATAATGGATTACTTGGTATTTTAACTTAGCAAGGAGGTCTGATATTCTTCTTGTCTGTAGAGTGATAGTGAGCTCTCGATAGCAAGGTTAAGGGTTCTGATCTTGTTAATCGGACTCTTGGTAGACTTCAAGCACAACTGTAAGTGAATATATATTAACTATGATGGTTAGTAAATCAGAATCTTGATTAACTATTTTGAAAGGCTAAAGGGTTACCTACGAAATAGGTATTTCTCTTCATCCATCGAAGTACCACTGAGTATCTACTGCCAGAATGTGAATAGCTAGAGTGAGACTGCACAACTCGCTGGTGTTTAGCTCAGATCGCTGAAGTAACCCCCGAGATCGAACTTGATAGAGAGAGGAGTTATATATTTTTCTTTCTGTTTTTAGAAATGAAAAATGCATGAAGGGTATAAGGATGGTTGATATTGCTTGACCATGTGATGCAATGATTGTCTAAAAATCTTGTGTCTCCTTTGTTATTTTGGTTTTCTAAAAACCGTGTGTATCTTTTCACTTTTTGTTAATTTTATTTATTTAATTTTTCAAAAAACAACTCTAAATCAATTAAATCATCAACTACCCAATCCTTTACTGAATATTTTAGGAAAAGTAACCTTGATCTCTTTTGCAATTGATTGGAAGCTTTTTAGGATTTCTAATTTAGATTTGTAATCTTTTAATTTGTTAAATTTCACTTTCGTTTTCTTTAGATAATTGCAATCCAATTAACCTAGTACTTATATCATAAACACTTCCTTATGGGATCAATACTCAGAGTCTTAAAAATACTCCACTATATTACTTATTGATCGATGCACTTATCGAAAAGTTGATCTTAAATTAATTAGGAATTTTTGTGCTAAAAGATAGATTTGGTTGAGCTTTTTTGTGTAAGACCAACTAACTAACAACATCAACCAAACTCCAACTGAGCAAAACCCATAAATCCTTATGCAACCTTATCTAAATTATTATTTGAATTTGGATGGATCTTAAGACCAGAATTGGTAGACACATGTTCTAAAGCCAACAGCTTATCATAACCACCTGTCTTAAACACCCAGCTAGTTGGATTATAGGGACTCTTAGAGAGGGTTTCCATTGGTAAGTGATCCTTAGAACATCCTCAACCAATTCCTCATCACTATTAAATCACATGATAGGTATAACATCTAGAAAGTTCTTATTACTTTCAACTTCTATATAAACTCTCGCTAAGCTAGGTGACTCATATTATTAGTATTACCATCCACACACAACAGATAACTAATAAAACTAATAAGATGACTTATCCCCAAAGTAGTCTAATAAAGTGGTGGATCAAATAGTCTAATAAGGTGGTGGATCAAAATACAAATTGGGATATGCTTCTACTTCATCTCCTTAATTTTAAAGCCAAATTCCCATTGTTGTAAAAACATCGGTTGCAATTGGACATGCCAAGGGCCAGTTTCCAAATTTTTATTAATAGAATCCCTATAGTTAAACTTAAATAGGAACATATCTCATCCTTCCAAAAGGACTTCCTCAAGACCATATTTTTTCCAACTAAGTTTTGCCTTATAGCTTACCACAGGGAATGTTGGATGTTTATAAGAGAAAAATCTACAAAACAAGACCTCAATTTGCTAGCAACTACTAGGAGGATCTCAATAGGAGGGCAGACAATGGGCAGAGTCTCAGAAGGAGATATATATTTAAGTTATAAAGTATAAGAGGATTCTCCTACCGCTTGGTTCCACGTCCTTCTATTAATAGGAGCTTGTTTGTCTAATTTTTCATCATTAACTGTCTTAGAATCTACAGGTTGGAAAGCAACGAATGGTGGTAAGACAACTTCAGCAATACCAAGAATAGCAAATGGACAAACTGGTCCCAAAGGAGTCCCACCAACAACCTACAAGGAGATGTTGGTAACAAGAAAAGGGAAGGCAGACTCAAAAGCTAGGGGACCATAACACTACAAGGTGGCTGGCAGAGGAGAAGAGAGCCCTGCTTGATGAGCACTACTAGAGGAAAGAAAGACTAAAGACCCCATCCCCATAAAAAAAACAAAAGGTGGGAACCTTTTGGAAAAGTGGGAAAGAAAAAGCAACGTAAAAAGGAGGAATAAGCAAACAAAGAAGACTAAGATAAGGAGGTAGGGCAACAAGACAGTAGGAGGGATGAGGAAACCTATCGAGGATATGTGGAAGAAGAGAGAAGGCAAAGTGTATCCCTCATCCTTAGTTTAATACGTCTAAATTCAATCATGGTTTTTTATCCTTAATGTTAAATTTTATGTTCAATATTATATTTTTTATTTCAATAATAAAAGTTTATAGTAGTTATTTAAGTATATATGCAATAATTTTTATTATAAATTATAAAATATATGAAATAATTAATATATAATCAATAATTTAAAAGAAAAATAACATAATTGATTCAAACAATTTGCAATGCACTTTAATGTAAAATGAACTCATCTTTACAAGGAAATCTTAAAATGTAAAATTAAAAGAAAACTCATAACCAAAATCTTAATGACTCTAGACAATTATGCAATAGTGTATAGTTTAATATTATCATGATGGAACTAATTTTCTCTTTTTTTTTTCCACTTCGTGTGAAGCAATCTCTTTGGGTTCCTTTAAGGAACGATTAGTAACTTTTCAATTATATTTTGCTTTCTTGGTGCAGCATGTGGATCTAAATTATACTCAGTGAAGAAAATTGAGTCATTGTTCATTTTAAGACAATAAATGCATAATCATTTATAAAAAAAGGAAATACTTTAAATAAGAATGAAACTATTTTGATATGACTAGGGACGTAAAATCATGTATACAACTAGTGAAAAAAAATTTTCTTCCTAACTCTTAGCATTTCTAAAAATTCCCATTGCACATAATAACGATTTAGAGTTGGGGTATGGACAATGCCTCGCTATGGAGAGCACATCTACTCACTAGATAAAGAGTAGCCCATTTCTTTGGCAATCTAAAGCATTTAGAAATATAAATGGCTTAAGCTAAACTAAAGGCTAATTAGTTTTTTTATTTTTTATTTTTTGTCTCCATTATTAAAATAATTAAAAAATATTGGAATCATTTTTAACTTCATTTTTTATTTTTTTTAATTTCATAATTCATGTAAAACTATTTTTTTATTTTTCATCACTTACCATTAAGTAAATATATAGTACTTAATTATTTCTTATTAACTATTACTAAGAATTATGACTAATATAATATTTATTATTATTATTATTAAAAAATTTAAAAATTTAAAAACTACAAATTTTTAAACAAATATTTTTATATTTGATAATTATTTAATAGTAAATTTAAAATATCTCAAAATATATAATTTTTAATTTTTAAAAATTTAATTATGAAAATTATTTTATATTATTTATTTTAATAAATTATATAAGAGATTGTAGTAAAACTATTTACTTAGTTAATTTATAAAATTAAATTATCCTTAAGTTTTATTTAGTAATTAATTATTATTAGTAATAAAAATATAAATGCATTAACATTAATAATTAAACAAAAATTTCTTAGAAAATAAAAATAAATCAAAGAAATTAAATTTTATAACAAGAAAATAAAAGACAAACCAATCATCTCCTAAATTTGTTCATTCCTTTAAGTTCTTGCAATAAATGCAACATAAATTTAACACCAATGTAAGGTTTGGTCATTCTCCCAATGTTCTTTACTTTAAGCTTGCTTTTTCAATTTATATTTGGTGATATGATGTTATTAAGTGTTATTTATCTTGGTGTTCTAAATTTTTTTTCTTAATTGTTTTAGGGCATGTTTTATTTGTTTTAGGACAAGACTATGGAAAATTAAACATTAAAGCCCTAGCTAACTCAAACTTTTGATGATGTCTACTTTAATTGTAAATTTAACCAAAATATTATGTTGTAACATTCTTTGAATTAGGCATGGATCTAGCCCAGTTTATAAAAAAATCACCCGATCCAATGTTCAAAGAATTAGGTAAATGCTCCTCTCTATTCTTTGGTGTTCCTATTTCTATTACTTCTTATGTTTCTTTTGTTTACAACCACTCATCATTCTACTCTTGTTATTCTTTTCCATTTCTTAGACTTTAGTTGTACACTATTAAATTACTTTGACAAGAAAAATTGTTAGTGTTGATTTTAGAGTTGTCGGAGATGGCTTAACCACAGATGGAATTAGTCTTACAGTTGAAGTCTCTTAAGTGACTAGAAATCTTTGTGTAAACACTAGCAGTTAGTTAATAGTTCCTTCACCAACTCTCTTCTATGTTTTCCTTTGTGTGCTATTAGCATATCTATATTCCTTGCTAGTGTTCTTTTATATCATCAATAATTATAACTCTATTTTCATTCACTTTATCATTAGCATTGTTTTTACTTATTCTAATTGTGATTTCTATACCATTGTGACATTCTAAACTAATTGTTATTATGCAAATGCACTAAAAAATTCAACTAAATTCTAAAACTTAGACCAAATTCCTAAATGAAGACATTCATGCAAATATGACATGCAAAAGTGAGTCCTTTTAAGCATTGGTAAAGTTCAATCAATCTTACAATAAAGACACAAATCTTAAACCTATTCATTCTTCTTCTCCATGACTTTGAACTTCATTTTTTAGCTTGATCTTCATTCTTAATTTTTACTCCAATGCTTACTCTGATTTTCTTCATTTGAAACCCCAACTTTGGGTTCCTACATAAGCTCTTGCATTATTTGCATTCATCTATCTTATATTGCATCAAAAACTAAATCATTAGTAATAAAAATATTTTATCATCATTAAAAAATAATCAGAACCTGTCTTGATTTAATAATCTCTCCTTTTTTATGATAAAACATGTGATATTAAAAACATATAAATTATAAAACACATATATGCAGAACATTTCTTCTATATTGGTCATGCATTATGAAATGTTATCACTCTCCCCTTTTTCCTTAAAACTCGTATAACTACTTAATATCACTAAAATCTTTCTCCCTTTTTGACATCATCAAAAATATACCAATTATTATAAAGGAGTTGTAACAAAAAAACATACCAATTTAAAAGAAATACTTAATTGAAAGAATATACTCCTAAGACAGATTATGCTCCCTTAAATGTATGCATTTATGCATTGTAAAACAATAAAGCATGAAAGAGGGACAAAGCACATCACAAACACATGTTGAGCATCTTTATGCTTTTAAAAATGCATGTTTTCTTACAGTATGCTTATTATGCATCAAAACTCCTATTTTCTATCTTTATGCACTAAAAACACATATAATTCAACTTTTGCATCAAGAACACACATTTTTTTATTGGAAACACATTTTATGCATTTTTATGCTTCAAAAATACATATGCACTCATATTATGTCTATTATGCATGTTTAGTATGAAAACCACGTATTCACTTATGTTATGCACGTCATGTATTCAAAAACACATACTTTATATTAAAAACATATAAACTTTCTTAAAAAGTTGATATATCCCAAAAGATGTACTTTCCCTAAATTTATGCATAAAACTATATAATCACATGAGAGAAAATTATATATCTTAAAGCTTTTTAAAAAATCAACACAATTTCAAAAGCGTGACCAACTGCAGAAAAATAAAAAAAAAAAGAAAATGATACTTGTTAAACCGAGGACATTCCAATTATGTGTTTTGATGATGACAAAACGTTATTGTTACTAATGTTTGAGTTTTGATGTGTAATTAAGATAGGTAAATGTTTAAAGTGCAAGCATTGAGGAGTTGAAGCGAAGATTTTGGATAGGTTTAGGAAAAGGGTTTAAGGTGTAAGTGCCCTAAACTTGATTTTTAATCAATGCTTGAAAAGAGCTCTCACATTTGCATATCATCTTCACATGATCATTTCCATATAGCATTTGAATTATGGTTTTAGTGATCAATTGGATTTGATTATTATATTTTCCATATTAGAAATTGAATTAGAATTGCATATAGGCTAAATGTTGCATAATTAAGTTGAAATGTGTCGAATTATTTTAATGTATATTTGTTGATATGTTTCAGTGAATTGAAATATTGTTTGAGTGTTGATCATTTTTGTTTGAATTTGTTTGTGTTATAATGTTAATGTGAATTTTGGTTTATGAAATGTTTTAAATCAATTTTAATCATGCATTGCATTTGAAATGTCAAAGTTGCATATTTTCTCAATTCAGAGGTCAATTCATGATTTTTGAATTGTTTGATATGTTTTGTTCATTCATATAGTCTTAATATATGATTTAAAGTTTGTTTGAAGTCTAATTCATGTTAGATTAATGTTAGGATAGGATTGAGCTTGTTTACAACTTGTTTTTTGGTTTTTGTAGAGGCAATACGACGAGATGAGAGGAGATATGGCGAGCTGTGCAAACCTTCGTATTAGGTCTGTTTCTAGAGACCAATATGGCAGGTTGGAGGGCATCATATTCCCCCTAGAGACTGCCGTACAGGCCCTTATCAAGCTTACGGCTAGTTTCTTTTTTTTTCCAACGATTTTTTAATCTCAAACGACTAGTTCTTGTTTCTAACGTCTCTAATACTTCCTAACACTATAAATATCATTCCTAAACTATTTTAACAAGTTTAGATGCTCTGAAAAATGCCTTATAATATCAAACCATCCCACACACCAAAGTTATCTAAATTTCTACACTGTTTTAATTCAACCTCAATTTTCATATTTTAATTTTATTTACAGTGCAATAAACCTATTGCTTTTAGGCTTTTTAGATATAGAAAAATTTCATTAAGCTTGCTTTTGAATTTTAAATTGATTATTTCATTTGTTTTAAGCTCTTAAAGTCCTACTCACCAAAACTGTCTCTGTTTTGGTTCAGCTACAGTGTTCTTCAATTTTGGGCGTGTATATCTATTTTTATTATTTCAAAATCATCATTTACATTTTTTAAGGTCTCAATAGTGCATTAGATCTTGTACTTCAATTTCTAAGTAGTCATAACATTTATTTAGACTAAAGAATACTGGTTGCTCAAATCTATCAAGTTTTTTTAGCAGTTCCTTTGCTCATTTAAATTTGACTTTTAAATCTATTTTTAGTGTTGCAAATTCTTTTTTGTTAGTTTAAGGTTTTAGGAGTGTTATAGAATTTTTGTTATAATTTTTAAGCTTCCATATTGTTTACTTGAGCTTAATCTTTTCAAGTTGCGACAAAGTTGTCTACGATTGTTATTCTTACTTTGTACTTGATTTAATCTATTAATTTGATGTCCTAAAAATTTTTTTATTTTTTAGATTTAATTTAAACTGATATATTGATGTTCCAGTAGGTTCACTGCATTTATTTTGCATCAATGTAGTGGTTAAATTTGTGTATACATAGGCTGGAACATATAGATTTCAGATTTTGACAGATTATGAGGTCGTGTGTTCAATCTAATTTTTGAAAGCTATAATCAAGTTTATTTTCCAAATTGACTGTGTTTGATTTTTTGAGGTGTTAATATAATTTCCAAATTGTTTAATAGCTTCTAGAAATTTCAAAATTGATTATATTGCATGAGCTTTAGTGAAACATTATAGAAGGTGTGTTTTGGTTACTAATGTTAGGGAATTGTTTTATGTTGATCATTATTGTGATATTGGTTACTCTTTGCCATTTAAAATAGAGTAAATAGGTTTCTCTTCACCTGGGATAAAGAATATTTGAATTGAGTTATTCATTAATTGTGAATTGCATTATTTTATGCTTTATATGTGCATTGATATAGCATAAGGCATAAGCATTGCATTGATTGCATTTGAACCCTTATCTTACATTGCTTTTTTATCAAGGCTTGATAACTTATATAAGCTTGAGTTGAAGCTTTGGTAGCCTAAGTTAGAGGATGTTTTGTTGAATAAAAACATTGTAAATTTTGGTTGTGTAAAGGGTTACTCTTTATCCATTAGAAAGTAAGATTGGTAGGGTCCTCTTGACCCTTAGAATTCAATATTGTTATACAAGTTTCTCTTGAACTTATAACAAGATTGGGTTGGGTTACTCTTCACCCTAAAGTAAGATTGTAGAGACTCCTCTTGGCCTTATAATCAAGATTTTAAAGGTTCATTTTGGCCTCATAATCAAGATTGTTGTTAAGGTTCTCCTTAGCCTTATAATCAAGATTATTGTAAGGGTTACTCTTCACCAATTTAAAGTAAGATTAGTTTATTAGTAAATTTCTAACAAGTAGTTGGAGAGGGGGCATAGTCTATCTTTGGGGTAAGCGAACCTCTATAAATCTCATGTTTATCTCTTCTCTTATCTCTTTACATTTGTGCATTGATGTTTACTTTATTATTAATTGAATTTGTTTAATATTGGCATAAAGTTTGGTATATTATTTAGGTTGAATTTTAGTTAGAGAATTCATTTAATTGAAATTGGCCTAAGGTGTTTAAATTGAATTAATTTGCAAGTAATTTTTTAAACGCCTAATTCACTCCCCTTTAGGTACCATAGGGCTTACAATTAATATCAGAGCTTTATTCTCACATTTGTATAATTTCTAACGAAATTGTGAGTAAAAATTGTAAATGGCACATTGCTTTGGTCAAGAGGGTTTGGATATTCACAGGCCACTAATTTTTTATGGAAATGATTTTCGTGAATGGAAAATTAGAATGAAATTCTTTCTTATGGGCCAAGATTTTTATTTATGGGATTTTATTTCAAATGGCCCTTATGGTTTTTGAAATGATTATAAAGTTGCATCTTTAAATGAAAACACCATGCATATCTTACATGATGCATTAGATAGGAATGTTTTTAATAAAGTATCCATATGCAAATTCGCTTTTGAGATTTGGTGTAGGTTGAAGCAAATTTATGTAAAAGGCATTGATATGGAAGTAGCCAAGGAAGAGGTGAAAAGTATAGAATGAACCCTAGTAGTTTTTATAGAAGAGGCTCCATCATCATCAAATGTTCAAAAGGAAAACAATGAGGTACCTTCTAACTCCCATTCAAATGATGATGAAAATAATGTTCCATATGATAAATTTTCATTTGATGAATTAGTTGAGGTTGCAAAAGCTCTTAAAGTGAAAAGAAAGAAGCTTTCTTCCAATTATAAGAATGTCGTGAGAAAGTTGAATGATTATATGATTGAAAATGATAGATTTGTGAATGTGAATGACAGTTTGAGAAAGGAATTAGATGCATGTTTCCATGAGAATGAGAAGCTGAAAGATGAAATACATGTCTTGTTAGAATCCAAGAATGCATGCTTGATAGAAATTGAAAAATTGAAAAATGAAATGAATGCCATGTTAGATTATAAGAGTATGGATACTAGAATGCATGAAAATGAGCATAAGTTGTTGCATGAAAATGAATCCTTAAAAAATGGAGTGAATGACCTCAAAGAATCATTGTCTAAATATATAAAGGATAAGGAGAAATTAGATTACATGCTAGGAAGCCAAAAGAGTTCTAATGATAGGCATGATTTGGGCTTCGTAGATGAAAATGTATCTAAGGATGCTAAAACCATTTTTGATAAAGGCAAGAACTTGGAAGATGAAATTTTTCCTAAGCTCTTATTTTATAATGGTGCATCATCATCTAAAGCTCATACTAGGCTATCTTTTAAGGATGTTGCATCTTCATCAAAATTGCATTCTAAGAAGAAAAATCATGCATTCATATATGCATCTAGTTCAAAGGTCAGGAAGAATGTGCATAAGTGTAAAAATAGGCATAATTTCTTTAGGAATACACATCCATCTTATAATGATGCATTTTGGACCTATGTCAGGAAAAGAGGTCCTAAACATTCTCATGTTTCATATGTGCATATGCATAATCCTAGGAATAAATAATATTTACATTATAGGAGGCAATTTCAATAAAGAAGGGACATCACTACATCTAGGACTCATGATAGGCATCAAGCTAAGCAATTTGAATCTTTTCATTCCCATACTCGTCGTTAGCATATTCTTAAGGTTAGAGGCATGTATCATTCATATCTTAGGAGGCCCTATCATTAAAAAAAAAGGGATATATTTAGGTCTCATCATAGACTAATTAGGAAAAATAGGGTAACTTACTCACATGAACCCCAAATGCATTCCCATGCATCTAAAAATGTGTCTCATACACATTCTAGGTCATTAAACATATATTATTCATATTCTAGGCATAACATTTATCAAAGAAGTACATTTAGAGATGTTAGACCTAGAAATGTATTTAAGTCTCTTGTTAGGCAAAGTGACATGTTTCATAGGCAAAATGGCATGATGCACTCCCATAAGTCTCATATACATAATTATCATCCTAGAGAAACTCATTTGGTAGGAGCAATGCATTTAGATATAAAGTTCATAAGTTTCATGATCATATGAATAATGTTACATATGTTTGTAATTTTTAGGGTAAAGTTGGACATGTTGAAAATTTTTATTTCATTAAAAAAAGAATATTTAAGAAACCTTAAAAATGTGGGTTGAGAAAGGTGCTAAAGTTAACCCCTAAGGACCTAAGTTAATGTGGGTACCTAGAAAGAATTAGGCTATTTGTTTTGTAGGTTAACCTCTTTTGCTATTAAATTAGTGTCAAACTAGGCATGAGAAAGGTATATCTCTAACTTTAAAGTGAGAAGTGGAAACATCACTATGAACCACTCACGTAAGATTTCCAAGAAGCAATACTTTTTAATCAAATGAGTCATAGATAATTTGGAATCAAATGGTGATACAAAAGGAGGTATTCCTATATCCTTATTTGATAATATATAGTTTGACATGATTTTTGGATATTTTTACTTGATTTGAAAAGGTTGAATTTAGCTTATTTGTTTTGAATTGAAAAATGGATTCATGTGTTTAGGGGGAGCCATTGCATGTTTTAGTATTGGAGCCATTGCATATTTGCATAACTTTTTGAAACTAGCACATTTGATTAAAATGGTTGCATGATATTTGTTTATAAGTGCATTAAATTATTTTTGGTAATGACTTGTTTTGAAAAGGATGCATTGAACATCTTTTTTAAATGCTTGTTGAAATTAATATCATTTTTTTTCTAATTGTTATTATTTCTTTTTAAATTTTCAATTGAGAATTCAAAGATATGGTAC